>ML823302.1:12680-27978 GCA_009831015.1 Picea engelmannii | reverse complement strand
TACCACTTTCCATCATTATTCCCCTCCATTTCCTTATCTCTTGGGATTTTAGGGTGTATTGACCCAAGAAGGGGTTGTCCCTCATTCTATAGGAAGAAGGGGCTAATGGCTGCCACTATAACCCAAGAGTATATTCAACAGCCTGCAAACGAAATATGCCAATAACTTATGACTTAGAAAGGGTCGAGGCATCCTGAGGCACACCAAAGTGGACCTCCATCCCAGGGGGCATCCACCCCTCTAGCCTTATCACAACGAACCAAAGTGTCATCGAGGATTTGAACCCGGGTAGGGAGAGTGCAAGACCTACCTCCCAACCATCTCGTCAAACCACCTCAACTTTAGAATACCGCAATGCTAGGTTGTGGATCATTTAAGCTATGGAAGTACAAAGAGCAACGCAAGGGTAGGTTTTGGACCTTCAAAAGGAACACAAAATATGACTTGCAGTCTTTCAGATTCACAAGAACTTTGAAATTTGAAATGGAAAAGGAAACATTGAAATTGCTTGAAGCATAAGAGGTAAAGCTAAAATTGTTGAAAGTGAAAATCAAGACAAAATACAAACAAACAAGAATGTTTGACATACATTTGTAATTAAAAATATTTTGTAATTAATTTTGTAACTGATCTATGTAGTTTTTGTAATTAACCCATAAAAATTGCAAGGCACTGATATAAGATGTGTGAGAAACAAGTAGTGTTTTTGTACTTGCAATTAATGAAATTTGAAGGGTGTGTTGCACTTGCAATTTTGTACTCTGTGTGGTGTTTATTGCTTTACATGGAATGTCATTTTAATTGCTAATTAAATGAATATATTGTGTTTGTAACTTTGTTCTCGCCTTAATGAGCCAAGGTCGAAGACTCAAAACCATAGATTAACTATCGCATGGCCAGCATTTGCCATTTAAAAATAGGCTTAGAGTTGGGTATTTAGAAGTCACAAAGTGCATTTTATTCTGGAGTGAAGGGCCCAATTATTGGGCTAATTACTTGACACAATTTCATCATCGTATTTGGGTGTGTGTGTTTAAAAAGTTAGCAAAATGTTACCAAATGCATCACTGTAGGATCTTGGATATGCCATATCCCATATTTAATACAAACATAGTTGGGACACGAATCTCGTACAGATATTGTTAGGATATGGCTAGGGTACGTTCATTTGATGGCTAGAATACAACTTGGATACATACCAGATATGCCTCGTAGAAACAAGGAAAAAAAACCTGAAGCCTAAAAGTATAAGGGTAAAATATAAATGAGAATTTAACACTTCAGTTTACGCCACTGATGCAAGTTTGAGTTGTTATTTACCTCAACCATGTGCAATCTCTTTTAAGGGGGAAAATTGAGGGTTTGAAAACCACTTTGAAGTAGATTTTCTTCATTATGGGCTTATTTGCATCATTGTCAACAAGGTTCAAGGAAGATCTTCGTTATCCATTGAGAAGTAGTATTTACCCACTATTGCAGGCTAAGCCACCCTGGCCCATAGCCTGTTGGAGATTTGCAACTTCAAGAAGTCATTCTCCACAAGAAAGTACAAGAAGACCCATCTACACCATTACAGAAACTCCATGAAGAAGTTCAAGACCGAGGAAGAGAAGTCGGCCCCACAGGAAAAATAATAATAAAATTGAAGACCCAGAAATAAGAAGTCGGCCCCAAACTAGCGCCCAGATCAGTATAGATACAGGATTGGCTCATTTCATTTTGACAGGTAGACAACTCCTTCTGCAGTGTGCACAAGGCAGTTGCAGCTGCAGTTTTGGCAGTTTCACTATTTTTTGGGTTACTGGTTATCTTGGAGAGTGCGCCACACTTGGAGAAGCTCTTGTTTGGCTATTCTTGGTCATATTATTGAGGACCTAGGTCTTGGTGATGCTAGTCTTGGGGAGGATCTTCTCTATATGATATTTTGGCTATTGATGGTGATGTATTGGTAATATCTTGAACTGAATTCTTCTAGAGAAAGGTTGTTGGGTTTTCTCCCAAGTTTGGGTTTCCTAGGATAAACTCTTGTGTTCTTGTGTTGTCTTCGTGTCTATTGTGCATGGTTGATATTTCTAGATCTTGTTATTTCTGCTACATTGTTATAGTTGAGATTTTCGGTGTATAGTTATTCTATGATAATTGTTGTATGAAAGTGAATCTTGCTATTAATCACAAGGCAATAACTATCAAATCTGAGAATCATGTAAACATCAACATGGTATCAGAGCTAGTTGATATATTTCCACTGCACAGATGCAGTTGCAGTTGCAGTTGCAAGTTGCAGTAGCCAGTTAAAGTTACAGTACCAGTTGCCAGTCGCCAGTTGCAGTTGCAGTTGCTAGTTGCGCAAACCTTGCGATTAGAAGACAAGTTGGATGGTGGTACAAATTTCAGAGGTATGCACTTATATATGTTTCCAAGTTATATCATTTAGCAGAGTATGAGGGTGTTTGCAGGGGATGTACAAGGGACCTTGTCCAAGCAATGACCCAAAGGGATCATTGGATCCAGTGCATTCGGAGGAATAGCGCACCCTCTCTAGCAATTAAGACTCTAGGTTTTCATATCAGGATTGATATTTTATATTGTTGCATCTTAAATAAATATTGTAACCGAGACAACACTCTTTAGAGATCTATTACTGCTAAGTACTTTTTCTATCAAATGTTTTGAATACTGTAGTACAATGATCATTGTGTAAATGCTCATTGTTTACTACAAATGATGCACTTGTTTGCAAGATAGAATTGATCTCTTCTAGGAGATGTTCTTGGTTGTTGTCTTTGTCTCGAGCAGGTTACTATGGAGGTCACAACACTAGAAAAGTGTTGCTCTTGTCTCTTGTTCTTGTTTTGTTCCGGGCAGGTTACCACGGAGGAATGATTGGTAACAACACTGGAAAAGTGTTGTTCTTGTTTCCCATTTTTTTTATCCTTGTTTCTATTTCCTTATCATAAGAATATTGTTCTTGTCCGCTATTTTTTTTGTTATTGCGCTTGTTTCGGGCAGGTCACAGGTGATAGCTCTAAGAGGGAGCTATAGTGACGATTGCAAGAGGCAACAAATTAGATGATCTCTAGTTTGAGCAGGCTATCCAGACATGGACTTGTATACATGATAGTATCCATCCATATATCAAAGGCGAAGAAAACGAAGTTAGAACCTTTCAAAAAGAAGGATATTTTTTGTGGGATACAGAGTGTTCCACATGGAGATTGATAATGAGGAGCAGGTGGCTCCACCAATGGTGAGGCAGACGGCCCCACCTAGTACCAGTTCAAAGGAAGCCAAAGTTCAAAGGGAGTCATCCCTCGGGATCCAGTAGGGAGGAGTAGCCTCCCAGGACAGTTCATTGGAGATCATACTTCAGAAGATGCAGAGGGAGCAGATGGCTCTAGAGATTATACAGACTCAGAAGGAGTCATGTTTCAGAGAGAGCATGGTACTCCAGGATCGATGGATACTTGATGAGCTTGGTTTTAACCAAGAATGTACAGACTCGGAGTGAGACTGATCTCAAAGAGAGTCAGTTGGCTCAAGGGAGAGCCAGTCATTCAGAGGGAGTTCCCCCTCAGATCCAAGTGGTAGAGAGACATCTCCCAGGACTGACAGACATGTGTCATGAGTTGAGGAGGCCAGACAAAAGCTTCAAAAGCAAGAGGCTTCTAGGAGATGTGATCTTGCTACAGTGATAGAGGAGGCAGTCGGTCAGGAGGACTAGGTAAGGATTTTGTCTTCAACTTGGAATCAGTTACGATTTCCGGGATAAGCTAGAAGCAAGCTTCTATAGCACTCAGTACAACAAAGACGAAGTATGTCACAACCAGTATCGCAAGTCGTGAAGTGGTGTGGCTTCAGAAGCTTCTTGCAAGACTTCATCCGAGACATGGTATAGAAGGGAGCAGTGAAGTTCCGGTACTTATCCACAGATGAGCAGATTGCAGATATCCTTCCAGAGTGGCCATGTTGATTTGGCTGAGGAGGATGATACACAAGATTAGCCATATTGATTTGGCTAGTGATGAGCGTTAATGTTTCAGCATCAGGCAGACACTCTCCCAGATTGGTCATGCACGGGGCTATGCTAGTGCTGATATGACCAAGGGAGAATGATTCATTCACTCATGGGGCTCTGCTAGTGGTGAATGGCCCAGCTATGTTGATAACATCGGGCAGACGTTCCCCTAGATTGGTCATGCACAGGGCTATGCTAGTGTTGATACGACCAAGGGGAGAATGACTCATTCACTCACGGGACTCTGCTAGTGGTGAATGGCCCAGGTACATTAATGTTCTCCAGGTTCGGGCAAACATTCTTTCTAGATTGGTCATGCACGGGGCTATGCTAGTGTTGATATGACCAAAGGAGAATGATTCACTCATCCACGGGGCTTTGTTAGTGATGAGTGGCCCAGATAAGCATAAGGCAGACATTATCCCGAATTGGTCATGCACGAGGCTATGCTAGTGCTAATATGACCAAGGGTAATGATTCATTCACTCACGGGGCTCTGCTAGTGGCGAATGGCCTAGGTGTAGTCCTTCGCCTATCAAGGAGTGGATGGACTCAAGATGCTATTACATGCATATTTCAGGATGGAATGCATGTGCGGAGACGACACATCAACATGGCTCATGAAGACAACCTTTCTATGACAGAAGAAATCCAAGTATGGAGAATGCCTCCCTCGTTGAGAGGGAGTGTTGGAGATTTGCAATTTCGAGCAGTCATTCTCCACAAGAAAGTATAAGAAGACCCATCTACACTATTATAGAAGCCCCAAGAAGAAGTTCAAGACCCAGGAAGAGAAGTCGACCCCACGGGAAAAATAATAATAAAATTGAAGACCCAGAAATAGGAAGTCGGCCCCAGACTGGTGCCTAGATCAGTAAAAATACAAGACTGGCTCATTTCATTTTGACAGGGAGACAACTCCTTTTGCAGTGCACACAAGGCAGTTGCAGTTGTAGTTTTGGAAGTTTCGCTATTTTTTGGGTTACCGGTTATCTTGGAGAGTGTGCCACACTTGGTGAAGCTCTTGCTTGGTTATTCTTGGTCATATTATTGAGGACTTGGTTATTGGTGATGCTAGCCTTGGGGAGGATCTTCTCTGTATGGTATTTTGGCTATTCATGGTGATGTATTGGTAATATCTTGGACTGAATTCTTCTAGAGAAAGGTTGTTGGGTTTTCTCCCAAGTTTGGGTTTCCCAGGATAAACTCTTGTGTTCTTGTGTCTACTCTGCATGGTTAATATTTCTAGATCTTGTTATTTCCACTGTATTGTTATTGTTGAGATTTTCAATGTATAGTTATTCTATGATAACTGTTGAATGAAAGTGAATATTGTTATTAATCATAAGGCAATAACTATCAAATAGAAAGCCATATACTGCTTGTCATCCTTACAACATTTTAATGCTTCTAATCTCATAACCATAGTTACCAGATTTGGCTCCTACTCATTGCGGCAGTTGACTCAACATACTCATCAATTTTGAAACAAAAAGCAATAAAATCACTTTAATGCAAGAAACATTACTAATGAGAATGGTGAGTATTGACTCGGGATACTTGAGAGCATGTTGAATATTGAATAGTTAATACTCAGTCAACTAGAATCAGGAGAGTATTGAGTCAAGTAATTATGCTACGGAAATACTTGGGAGTTGGGACTACTCAAGAGTTGTATTTGGGAGTATCACAACTCTGCACATAACCATTGATTATAGTGCAGAACACAGCCAATTACAAACAGAACTTGCTCTGAATCTCAGTTATTGGTTGTCCACTTTTAATAACATTCATGCAAGTTCAAAGTTAGTAGCTCCTATGTACACTACGATGACAGTGTAATGAATGGGAGCTAAAATGTCTTTCATGCTATTATATAGGCACCTACAGTTTCATGAAAATGGATGGATGAAACGAATCCATGTTGAAGGCACAGGTGGGAACATTGATAGCCAATTCTACAACAATGTGGGAGGCCAACTCTAAGGATTGTGTGCCCTCTACAACTTACTCCAAGCATCCCTTAGATTATCAACTGAGAAAAAGTTGGGTTTGAAAAATATAACCAAAGCCCACTGTCACTATGTATGGTAGCCTAGACTGAAAGCAGCAAGACAGGAAGCTGTATACTGCTTATCATCCTTGAAACATTTTAATGCTTCTAATCTCATAACCATAGTTACCAGATTTGGCTACTACACATTGAGGCAGTTAACTCAACATATTCGGTATCCTCAGCAATATTAAAACAAAAATGCAATAAAATAGAGAGTATGTCGAATATTGACTAGTTAATACTCAGTCAATTATAATCGGGAGAGTATCGAGTCGAGCACTTGTCGTAGAGCAATAATTGGGACTACTCGAGAGTTGTATTTGGGAGTACCACAACTATGCACATAACCATTGATCATAGTGCAGGACACAACCAATTACAAAAAGGACTTGCTCTGAATCTCAGTTATCAGTCACCCACTTTTAATAACACTCATACAAGTTCAAAGTTCATACCTCCTATGTACACTACGATGACAATGTAATAAATGGGAACTAGAATGTTTTTCACACTATTATCTAGGCACCTACAGTTTTATAGAAATGGATGGATCAAACTAATCCATGTTGAAGGCACAGATGGGAACTTTGATAGCCAATTCTACAACAATGTGAGAGGCCAACTCTAAGGATTGTGTGCCCTCTACAACTTACTCCAAGAAGCCCTTAGATTATCAACTGAGAAAAAGTTGGGTTTGAAAAATGTAACCAAAGCCCACTATCACTATGTATGGGAGCCTAGACTGAAAGCAGCAAAATAGAAAGCTATATACTGCTTATCATCCTTAAAACATTTTAATGCTTCTAATCCCATAACCATAGTTACCAGATTTGGCTACTACACATTGAGGCAGTTGACTCAACATACTCAGAATGCTCAGCAATATTAAAACAAAATGCAATAAAATCATTTCAATGCAAGAAACATTACTAATGAGTATGGCGAGAATTGACTCGGGATACTCGAGAGACCTCGCCAATACTCGACAGCATGTCAAATATTGACTAGTTAATACTCAGTCAACTAGAATCGGGAGAGTATTGAGTCAAGTACTTGTCCTAGGGCAATACTTGAGACTACTTGAGAGTTGTATTTAGGAGTATCACAACTATGCACATAACCATTGATCATAGTGCAGGACACAACAAATTACAAACAGAACTTGCTTGAACAATATACACAATTACCAACCACAGTTATCTTTTCAGAAAAACAAATCAAACAATATATATGCAATGAATACTTTAAACACAACACCCTTTTGGGAGGATGCAGAGGGGAACAATGGACGAAAAACTAAATATATTGTTTGGACATATTCTGAATTCAAATTTGAAAGGAAACCAATATGTAGGGAACCATGCACAATTTTTTTAAAAAGGTATCAAAACTTCCACAAGCATATCTAGATGAACTCTGATAATGGAATACTATACCCTTTTTCATCAAAAATTGAGTACCATATCATTTCGTGTGCCCATGTAATTCTTCACAAATATTTAAAATCACAAAACTCAACAAAACTAAAAACAATATGGCTTATAGAACCATTCACAGGTGTGTACCATGTACTCGATCAAGAACTTCTCCAGAAGTAAAACCAATTCCTATCGTTGTTGATTTGTATAATATTTAAATTGGAAAAGAAATGCACACCAACTTGGGACATCTTTCAACATGTCTTGACATATTTTCCATATGAAGATTTAAATTTGTCACAGCAAATAAATCTAAGTTTGTGTACAGAAATCGTGTTCTCCATGCCAAGTCTTCAGGGAAAGCATGACCCTTTGTGATAAGGCTATCAACTCCAATATTGCAAACAAATACACTGATGCAAAACCATATGAAATATGATTGAAATTCTGGTTATAAATAGTCGAGATCCTTAGTTCTTGTATATCATTTATAGCCTGCATTACTAAATAAAATCATAATTTAGGAAAGCCATTGCATGTAAATATCTATGGCTTATTGATATTTGTATATATTGTTTTAAGTGTTCCTTGCCATGACCATGATATAAAAATCATTTTGATGTGGTCATCCAATTTATATAATAATTTTTCACGATTTCTTCATTCCACCCATCATGTTCTTGAACTGTTTTTATTTCTTCATTCTTTATTATATTGTACGGAACAAGCCAATAACTAGGTTTAAGTACTGAATAGCGTGTGCTGGCCTTCTATTTCCATGCACTAAAATAGGTTGTTTGCATCAATGTCACCATCACAACTACTCTCAGTGATTGTGGTCAATTCCTCTCAACCATGGAGATATCCAGGATATTCATTGAACAGCAAATTGAAAAAGCTCTGGAGCAACCTCCATTACCCGATCAGTTATCCTGGACTATGATAAGTTGCTCCTCCTTGGCATTTACTATGTAGAAGGGTCCACTGACTTCTACAAATGAAAAAAAAATGTTGTCGAAAGACCCTACCCTCTTAAACTGTGAAATCCTGGCAACGACTTCTTTGAACCCCTCCCTCACCTCCCAATCATCAACAGAAGGCACTTTTTAGGCCTCTCCATGTACCATTTAGGACTAAGTGAATAGAAAACGTGCAAAGTTGTGTGTCCATGCGTTCCTACCTCCTCTAAATGATGGGTCAAATATGTTCTGTAGAACTCTAGTGAAGGATTCCTCTAACGAATGGCAACTCTAACTCAACCCATCATGCTTTCAAAGATCTGATAAATTTCTCCAAGACTACGAGAATGTGTCAGTATAACAAAAACACTCTATAATGGGGGCAGTAAATGTCACCGAGTACCTGCAATGTGTGCACCCTTTATCACTCTTTGTTCACAAACTTCCCCCATGGGGTCTTAGACTCTGCCCACCTAAACAAATCAATGCAACCATGGACTACAATGCCACATGTACCTCAAACATTCTCTCCAATAAAAGAGAGCAGTGGGCATATCTGGTTTTGTGGGCTTGAGGAATTCCTTCCTCACGTGAGACCTGTAAATAGCTAAAGAGGTGTGCTGTTTGCAGATCAACATCTACACATCTGTAGCTGCCTCAACCAAATCTGATACCCGTGATATCCTACCAACATCCTTGAGTGCATTGTTCAATGCATGCACACAATATGGGGTCTAATAAATATGCATGCACATTCTTTGAACCAATCCCCCAACTGACCAACAAACCTATGTAGCAATTACGATACCTACACCACATTGGTGGGCCCAACTTCCTCTGTAGCATCCCAAAAATATCAAACTAGAAAGATGAATCATTCTGCTTTCCCAAACAATCTACTCTCAAAGAGAATGGACCCGCTGAAGATGTGACAATAATGTTGATGACTGGTCATTAAGAAATATCAACCCACCCATCAATACCAATAGAGTACCCTGCCCTCACCTAAGATGGTTTCCAAATGCAAGGGCATATGAAGTCCGTACACCTAAAACCTTCCTAAACATCTCCTTAAAAATGGAGAATGAGAAACATGGAAGAAAATGACCTTCGCATGAAAAACACTTGCGATCGCATCATCTACTTCTTCATGCAATTGAATGCTATACATTTCAAAAATTGTGCTTGGCCCTGCACTGACCTTCAGTTTAGAATAAGATCCTCAGTTCAATATATTTAAAAGTAATTATCATTGACCATCTGATGTTTTCATGACCTTGTTAAATATATCAAATTCTAATTACATTCCAATAAGAAATGGTATCTGTGCCAAGAACATTAAATAATTAAACTGCTGGGAGCCATCTTATCAGAGTCAATCCCCTGTCTTATTCCAGAATCACTAGTGAGTTGCATTTTAAGGGGACCAATTTCCTATAGTTAAAAAGTCTTCACAGCATGAGTCAAAGAACATTCATATTCTCAAACACTATATTTATGAATTATTGCCTTCCCCCTCATGAAGGAGTATTGAGATTCTCCAATTAAAGTAATCAAGAATGAAAATAAAGTCCACACACACGAGAACATCAATTATGTCATGTGATGTTCAGCAAGGAAAAATTAAATTTAATAATTACCTGGAGTAAAGGAACTTCCTCAATGGGAAGCTCGGCTCCAAGATCACCTCGAGCAACCATAGCCTACACAAGATCAAAGCATAAGGGCATTTTATACAATATATAAATACAATCCAATAGGCATGTGCAGCTGTTGGGTAGAGAAAGTTGAAAGATCCAAACAAACATACATACACCTGACAGGAAGAACAGATGACCAATAGACTAGCAGCATATGGGAAATTACATGCTTCAAAAGGAGTGCATTAACAAACTAATTAATAGACGGATACAGCTTTTTAGTTCATCCATATCTAGGAAGTAAATGCATAGAAATGAGATTAGTTTGACCCCTTTTAAATGGAAACAAGTCATGTGATATTTTGCTGCTGTTGTCTGAGTTTTTCATTTTCCCAAAAAATGCTTTCAATCATCATATAATTGGAACAACTACCGATTAGCTATTGGCAAATTTTACTCACACGGCACTTGGTGAAGTCTGCTTCCTTTGGAGGTCTACCATCACACAGGAACTTGGCATAGCCCTCGTGATCTAAATAAAGGACAAGGCAACCAAAAACAGGACCAGCATGCCTCGGATGGTCACCCATACAATTATTTGCCATCTTTTAGTTTCCATTTTCAAATGATAGAATCTATTGACATAACTATATCAATATTTACATTTTTGAATTCTGTATTTAGCAAATCTTTTAAGGATAAGTTGGGGAATAAAATTGCAATTACAGGGCCCCTGCCACAGGATACGCCAAGGTTATAGTTGATTGCCACATCAAACATACACTTCAATTGTATTTACTAAAAAATGCAAAATCAACCTGATATAACAACTGACCTAAATACTTGCTCAAACAAAAATTCTTTCAATGTAAATAAATTGTTCAAACTTATCATTTCAAAAACCTGACTCCTCAACAATTTCTTACCCAGAACTGCTAAGGTTTGAATTTTCTCAACTTATAAGAAGGATGATGTAAGGCCTTCCAGGACACCCACCAAGCACGCATGGGCAGATTCGGCAATAGAACGGACGAAGAGCACAAGGAAGAAACGATCAGTTGGGCGAACAAAGACAATTGGGTGTGGGCGGGAGCACCTTGGAGCACGATGGTGACATGCAAGCCCAAGGGGGCACACACCCTTCTTCCCTTGCGACGTATGATGGAGACTTGGGTTGTGTTTGGGCAAGGGCGGGGAAACTTGGGAGCATGCCCAAGTAGTGGACCCATCTTCCCTTGGCAACATGGGCACACCAGAGAGGTTGGACAACCCTATCGGCACACACAGAGAGAGTCACGACGATTGACACAAGGAAGAGCACGAGGCAAGGGGCGTGCATCCAAGGATGGGGCGCGTCAGTCCAACATACATGTCAGTTGATGGGCGCACGGGCTTGGATGGGTGCATTGGGTCCATAGAGGGCCACGACAAGTTGGTTGAGTGTGGGTTCGCCAAGGGACATGACACACCCAAGAGGCATGACGTTTCGCACAAGTGACTCTTGGAGTCCATATAAGAGCAAGGGCGCACAACCAAAGGATATCATGGGAAGTGAAGACAAGACACATGGAACTCTGAGGTTGGGCGTACATGTGGGGTGCACCTCAGGCTAAGGCGAGGAATGACAAGGGGAAGTCTTAGTGTGGCAGAACAGCAGGTCTAGACAATTATGATGTATAAGGCAGAGTCGTGAGACTCTGCCCATCTATGTAACTGGGACATCCTCCTCATGTTGTCGTGACAAAGCATTAGCCACTATATTGTCTTTGCCTTTTTTATATATGATTTCATAGTCATAACCCAACATTTTAGTTAGCCACTTGTTTTGTTCAGGGGAGGATAACCTCTTCTCCAAAAAATACTTCAGACTATGGTGATCTGTTTTGATCTGAAAATGACGTCCCAAAAGGAAGGGCCTCCATGTGTGCATTGCGTGTAGAATGGCCAACATTTCTTTTTCATAAGTGGATCTACCTAGGTTGCGGCCACTCAACGCTTGGCTAGTAAAGACTAGAGGTCGACCCTCTTGGGTGAGGACTGCGCCTATACCAGTGCCCGAAGCATCCCCTTCCACCACAAAGGTTTTGTTGAAATCAGGCACTGCTAAGACAGAAGTAGTGCACATGGCTCTCTTTAACTCAATGAAGGCTTGTTCTGCCTCAGTTGTCCAATGAAATGCATTCTTCTTGAGAAGGTCGTTCAAGGGCTTAGCAATTTTGCCATAATGGTAAACAAATTTTCGGTAATAGCCTGTGAGACCAAAAAAACCTCGTAGGCGCTTTAAGGTCATGGGTCGCGGCCACTCACGCATAGCTTGTATCTTTTTGGGGTCCACTTTTATGTCGTCGCAACTCAAAATGTGTCCCAAGTTCTTCACTTCACGGGCTCCAAAGGAACATTTGGTCTTTTTTACAAACAATTGGTTGTCCTGTAGCAAGTGAAGAACTTTGTCCACGTGAAGAAGGTGGTTATCCCAGGTGCGGCTGTAAATGAGGATGTCATCAAAGAAAACTAGGACAAACTGTCGAAGGTAAGCTTTCAATAGTTTATAACTTTATTCATAAGACTTTGGAAGGTGGATGGAGCATTGCATAGGCCAAAAGGCATGACCAAGAATTCATAATGTCCTTCATGAGTTTTAAAAGAAGTCTTCGGAATATCGACCTTCTTCATCCTAATCTAGTGATAGTCGGAGTGAAGGTCCAATTTGGTGAAGGCACAAGCCCCTTGGAGTTCATCCAACAGATCATCAATGACCAGAATGGAAAACTTATCTTTGATAGTCCATTTATTTAGGGCCCAAAAATCAAGACACATGCGCCAAGTACCTTCTTTCTTCAAGACCATCACTACTGGTGAAGAATATGGGCTTGTACTATGGCGAATCACACCTGCCTTGAGTAATTCTTGTACCATCTTTTCGATTTCATTTTTTTGAGCAAATGGATATCTGTAAGGTCTTGAATTGGGGGGTTGATTGCCCAGAAGGAGAGGTATGCTATGATCATGCTCACCTCTGGATGGAGGTAAGGTAGTGGGTACCTCAAAGACCTTTGGGTACTTGTCCAAAAAAAGTTGCAAGCTAGGAGGAACTACCTGTGAGGCCTATTCAATGACCTGGATGGCATTAAATTGAGCAATCACACCATGGTAACCTTTCTTCAACAATTTTTCCATCCTATGAGAACTGATGATTTCAGGAGAGCCCGCTTGGAAACCTCGAAGGGTATAGGAGTGAGACTCTTGGTGAAAGCTCATATATAATTCTTGATAATCCATTGTGATTGGTCCCAAAGTGCGAAGCCATTCCACACCCAATACAATATCACAACCACCCATAGCAATAGAGAATATGTGGGTTTTCAAATGATAATCACCCATTTGGAGTTTGACATTTTCACAGCAGCCCCCACACTTCATAGTACCCCCATTAGCAATGAGAATATGGAAACTAGAAACAGGGCGGACAAAGCAATGGAGCTCATCAGCAAGCCTTCGATGAATAAAATTATGGGTGCTACAACTATCAATCAATACCACAACCGATCTATGTTTGATGTAGCCCTTGATCTTCAGTGTCTGCGGAGTCGAGATACATGAAAGTGCATGAAGTGAAATGAACGGTTCCAGTGAGGTCGTAGGATTGACAACTGGATATTCAGCATGATCACTAGACAGAGCCTCCTCGAGATCTGGAGCTTCATCTGATGGGATGTCTTCATAGGAAGAGGAAGTTGATGCATCAATCTGGAAGAATTTTTGTTCTCGACATTTATGCCCAGGTGCATACTTTTCATCACAATAGTAGCAAAGTCCATGCTTGCGTCATTCCGCCATTTCGGCTGGAGAGACGTTTTGGACCTTCAAGGTTTGTGTTGGAACCGGGGTGGCCCCTAGGCAAGGACGATTGGCAAATGGAGCTTTCAAGGATGGTGCCTGAAGGATGGTCTCTGCTTCCCTGGCTAATTAACATGCCTGCAACTAGATAGTAGGATGATGCATACTCACATGAGCCTTGATGGCATCCTTTAAGCCATTGATAAAACATTCAAGGTAAAATTCATCAGATAAGCCCTCAGTTTTGATAGCCAATTGTTCAAATGTTGTGATGAAGTCTGATACTGATCCAGTTTGGCGTAGCTTTGTGAGATTGCCCAAAAAATGAGATTCGCGATCAAAGCGGGCATAGGCACAAACTGCTTTGGTGAACATGCTCCAAGTAGGGTATCCAGGATAACATTTCTTATGCCACTGCCACCATCGCCACCGTTCTTGATCTAAGTGTAGAACCCCAACATCGAGTTTGGTCTCATCATCCTGAATATCACAGAGGACAAAGTATTGTTCTAATTGAGATACCCACCCAGCTGGGTTAGAACCATCAAATTTATGCATGTCGATTTTGGGCACCTTACTCCAAGAGTGTGAAGACCCCCAAGGGGAGTGGGACGACTGAGTATGGTCATGCTGGGAAAACTACGGGTCAGCTGGAATGTACTCAACATGCTTACCCTTGAGGTTTTGCAGCAGCTCTTCTAGTTGTTGGGAGAGTGATTTGCTAGGATACCTTGATGGATTTAAGGTCTTCCTCTATGGTTGTTGTCCAAGTCGACGGGGCTCTGGGAGCGGGTAGTAGGCATGGTGGAGGATTGGGTAGTCAATGAGGGGTCGGAAGGAAAATCTGGGTCACAAAATTTGATAGGTAAGAGGGTGATCAGTGCAAAAACAAGAATCCAATGGGATAGGTGTAAAATAAGGGTGTCATGGAAAGGGGTGGGACCGCGGAAAAAAAGGCTTGAAAGTGAAGGGTACCACTGCGATCAGAATGAAGAGAGGAATGAAATGGGATAGGTTACAAATACAGGTACTGACAAGCCTCTAACTTTCTTTTCACTCCTGCGGAGTTATACTCTGAGCTGAATAATACTGCAGTATCGCAATGGCCAAATTCTTAATAGGAAGAAATGTGTAGGAATTTCACAACCAGAATGCAGTAGACACAGTTGCACAACAATAGATCTAGTTGGTTCTGTTGATTTTGTCGTCCCAAGGGTTAGGGGATTCAAGGGTTTTGTTGCCGTCCTTATACACACTTGCAAACATGAGCTAAGTCCTACTCACTTAGTGTGTCCTCGAAGGCACAATGCCTAGGTTCAAAGTCCACGCTATCACTTTGACTTGAACCTCTTCCGTCTAGGCTAACTCCTAGG
>ML823301.1:32805-51796 GCA_009831015.1 Picea engelmannii | reverse complement strand
TTTCTACTAATAGCATAGTTTTTTAATTTAATTTTACCCAATCTTGTAACACTAAAAACCTTCGCAAAAACCTGCACTAGGTGGTGTTTTCCTTGTAGTGATTGGAAGAAGGAAGGATAGTTGATAAAAAATTTACAAAGTTTCGTAAATAAATTTGAATTGAAATCATTATTATAAAGTGACATGATTTGAACATAGTAGAGTATATATATATATATATATATATATATATATATATATATATATATATATATATATATATATATACGTGTACTTTATTATGATGGTCTATGGTGTTTTTTCACTTTATTTATTTATTTATGGGAATAGGTCTCTTAAATACCAAGCATTATGAAGCTTAAACATCAATGATTAAATTATAAATGAATCTACAATATGTAATCACCTTCTATGGAGCACAAGTGATGAGTCATGTAGGAGCTAGTAGACTATGTGAAGGATAGAGAAGAAGTAATTATGAATTCTATCTCCAGTTCTAGGGATGAATTGATTGAGATTTAGAAGGTGTCTAGGACTTACAGTGAAGAAATAAACAAAGGTAAAGGGGTGGCTTTAGACACACAAAACGTTTTAGATGGATCAAATAATTCAACAAATGAGACAAATGTACTAAAGGTACCAAATCTTAATTATATGTAAGATGAAAGGGTGTTTGATGACACCATACAGACTCAACCTAAATCCCATCCAAAGAATGTAGGATTAGTTGGCAGAGGGGGAGTGAATATTGATGGGCTCAAAGAGGGGTTACCATTACTCTTGCTAATGATGGAAAGAATAATCGTGGATAATGAAGAATTAAGGTCTTATAGCAATGGGAGAATTTATACACTGGATTAAATTTTTAGCATAGGGCAATGATTCAGAGACATATCCTAGGCCAAACCAGTAGACAAAGGTGATGAAGTAGCCAAGAGGAAAATAAACCATTCTAACCTAATATTTTCAAAGAATTAAATGAAAAGGAAATGCCTCAAGGCATGAAAGGACAAGGTTTGCTTGGTATTAGGGGAGTACAGAGTGTTACTTTGAGTAGGAGAGAATTGAAGACCCTCAAGGAGTGAAGTTTGCTCCTCTTCGATAAAAAATGCTACAATGTATAAAATGCAAATATAGAAGGTAAAGGCAAGTCGCAAATCCTATGACCACTCCTATCCATAGATGTTAGCATGAAGGATATATTAGTCCTTATAGAGAGAGCCATAAAAGGGAATTTTATGGGGAAGAATGTTGTAGAAGATTCTCTCATTTTGTTGATGGAAAAGGCCTAATTAGGGATTTTAGGTGTCTTTTGAAATTCCACATACTCATCCAAGGGTGTCTCACCTTTGATTTTTGTAAGAGAATAGATACAGAAATAATTTTAGCTCAAAGATGGTATTAGGGCTCCTCACTCCTTTTTTAAGAAAAGAAAGTCTGAGATTTTACCCTAGAAAAGAAATTATGATTTTGTCTCTCCATTATAGGTGAAATTTCTTAGATTTCCAATAGATTTTTGGAACATAGAAGTGTTGAAAGATTTGGGGAATAGGCTTGGTGTTGAAGGATTTGGATAATAGGCTTGGTAAGTTCATAGACCTTGAGTCAAATTGTCACTCTGGGAAGAATCACTAGAGGAAATAGAGATAATTTGGGGTAAGTGGAAAATTATTTAAATATTAGATTACTAGAAGATGTCATTTAGATGTTTGAAGTGCCATGCAACTAGACATGTGTGGAAACACTATCCTAGTTAGCTAGAAAAAGGGCATGGAAGGAAAATCTTAAGTCTCCATTGGGGATATTGAGAACATGTCTTATGGAAGGTAAAAATTAAAGAAGAAGAGGCTAGTTCTAACTCAAAAAAGAGGAAAAGTGAAAAAGTTGTAGATACTTTTCAAAAAATAAAGAGGAGGAGGAAAAGGGATAAATGCATGGATAGTTAAAAAAAATCAAAAGGAGTAGAGGAATATTCAAGTGACAAAGTTGAATATTGGAGGCTTGGGTCTGCAGTAATAGAATCAAAATTTTAAACTCCATGTGAGGCACCAGAAGGAAGTAATGAATGTAATTCATCTTGTAATGGCTCTCAGTTAGATTTGAACATAGATATTCCAATAGAAAGTAAGACGATAACCACTCCAATGTTGATACACTATATGTACAAAATATCAAGTGGTAGTGAGTAGAGAGGAAATCCCATAATCCAAAAGGATTTAGGAAATAACCCTAAGAATGATTTTCAATAGAAAGGGGATTTCAAATCATAGAGGTTTTACCCCTAGAGAGACAATCTAGCCAAGAGTTGGAGGAAAATAATCTAGATATGAAAGGGAAGAATCAACCTAGGTATAAACTTAGACCTAGAAAGGAAATTGTTCAGAGAGAAGAAGAAGGTATAAAAGAAGGTTTGGCTTTGGAACTAGATCTCTCTTCTATAGTAGGTAAAAATTCTTATGTCTCTAATTAAAAATAAGAATAGGAAAGAGGTCAAGGAAGGTAAAAAAATGATCATTAAGGGGGACCTTAGAGAAAGGAGTGTCTTTGTTAAGGTATACCCATGATAATATTTATTTGAATTTGAGAGGGGTAGGGGGTGCCCATAAGAATTTATTCCTCAAAATATTATTTACCAACTACAATCCAAATGCTATAAGTATTCAAGAAACAATGTGTGAAGGGTCAAAAAGTGTAGTTATTATGTCCCCCTGTCTAAAGAATGGTATTTCTAGTCATTGTATTTTAAGGCAAGGTTAGGAGGCATAGTAACATGATGGAAATATATAGTGTAACTTATTAATTCATCATTTCTTAGGTGTCCAGATAGACGATAAATCCAAAGTATTGGGGAATTTGTTTTCAATAATCAATAGATATGGTCCTTATGGGGATCAAATTTCCTTTTGAGACCATTTTAGATCATTGGACAAGATTGAAGGAGAAAATTATTTTACAGGTGGTGATTTGAATACTACGATAAAGGTGGTGGAAATATGGGGGGGAGAAGCCAAGATGGATCCATTCATTTATTACTAGTTCTCCCAGATGTTCGAAGACCATGTATTTCGTGATGTGGAACCTCCAGAGTTGGTTCCAACTTGGAGGAACTATAGAAGTTGAAAGGATGGGGTTTCAAAATGATTCAACATATTTACAACAACAGAGAAAGTAATGGAGGATGAATAAATATTGAAGTATGTTACCTTTGGTAGCTCGAGAGGTACTCTGCATGTTGTGTCTTGTATGCGGGAGTAATCTCACATTTACATTGCTAGGCACTTAACTTTGTAAAAAGTATTTTATAAAGTTGTAATAAAGTGGCTATTTTATTAAAATGACTTTTTATAAGGTAACCTTCTAATATTAAAGTGACTTTATTTCATACACTGCACTTATGTTATAAAGTGAAATTGTACTTTAATATTTTAAGTGATTTATTTTGGAGGGAATGAATCGTGTCCCTTGATATTGAAAAGGAAAGGTTAGATCTTATGTAATATCCCTAGGTTGAACCCAATTGTAATGTAAATGAAAAGGTACTTAAGCTGGTGATGTGTTTGATATCATTTTTGTATGCACCTTTCATGGCATAGTGCGCGCATGCACTGCGCAGTAAAATGATGAAGTGTACACATTCTAGGATACCGCGCGCAACAACTTATGTGTGCACGATGTTGAGGCCAGGGAGCCTTTGTGTATATGCTATGGTTTATAGGCTGGTGAGCTTGTTTTGTGATGATTAGGCCAGAGAGCCTAGATGTTAAAGGCCAGTGCGCCTATTTTTGTATATGTCTCATCATTGATATAAAATACATCATTGCATGCAGACCGACCACGATAAAAGAGTATGGGGGATTAAAATCCACTAGTTAGGAAAAGGGTGGGGGCTAAAAGTTAATAAAAAGGGCTAAGATAGGGAGCTTAAGCCAAAAATGAATATTATATTAATATTTCTTTAAAATATAAAGTATGGATAATTATTTTATCTTGAGTTCTAAGGATGGGAACAAGTGGGCCAAAGTAGCTCCCAGCATGACAAGTGTCAAGTTGGGGACATGCATACATATAGTTTGGACTTAGTTCATTTTCCCATCTCTTCCATCATTCATCCATTATTTCAACATCATTGACACACTCAATGGAGCTATCCTCTGTACCTTCATGATGGTACCTGAACTTGTATCCATAACCATACTGGTTTGTGTAGATGGTTAGTTGGGGAGCTGGACTAAAGAAGCGGGTTGTCAGGCCCGTGGAATATTGCAGATGCGGGTTTTCAGGCCCATGAGAAATTCCTCTTTGGGTGAAAGAATTGTTGGGAAATTTTTTCCTAAAGGTGCTAAACTACAGCTACAGGGCTCTGAGACTTCTTGTCCAGCCTGTTGTTGAAGCCAGGAAAGGAAGTGGGGCAGCCGAAGGACTATTGAGAAAAGAAGGGGCACACTTTCTGGGGTGGGACAGGCATGTGGGAAATGAAGGACTGTAGGTTGTTAGTTTGAATAGGCACCTGTGACAGAGCATTTCCTGTTGTCTATGAGCTATTAGCCTGGTTAGGAATCCCTTTACCCATGTGGAGTTTAGTCCCAACTCGGGGATGACCCACTACTGAGAGTGATGAGAAGTGTGGTTTAAGGTTGGGAGGTTCATGGAAGGTCTGCACACAGTTGGTGATATTATTACCAAGATAAGTGACAATTGTGTGATAAAATTACATGTTGCATTGTTATTTGCGAGTTTATTTTTATGGGTTTATCTTATGTGTGGTTATAACTGTCTTTATATTTATGGGTATTGCTTGTATATGTTGCATGTATATGTTATTGTTATTTCAGTATGAATCTGTGCATTTACGAAATGTATTTGTCTGTTTACATTTTATATATAATGTTCCGCAAGAGTTCTTTGTGTATATATTTTTAATGGCATGCAATTCGAAAACTTTATGTGGCATAGCTCAGTTGGGTGTTGGGTATGTTACAGTATGTTCCGCAGAGAGAATAAAAGCGTTCTCTCATATATCATGGGTATGTTACAGTATGTTCACGTGAAAATGAAACTTTTCAACACTGAGCCTAGATGGGTGAGAAAGTTCAGTTGAAGCAAAATTACATAGAGGATTTATTTTGAAGTGGCCAAATTTCAGTTTGTAGAGCGTCCATGGTAAAATTTAGAAGCAACGACGCGGAATTGGGAAAGGCCCCAATTTATGTTGTTAAATTCATGGGAAAATTGAGGAATTTAGCCAAGTGGTGAGATATTAATGATTTAATATCTGTTCTAGCAAATGCAGACCAGGAATTAGTCGAATTTGAAGTTACAGTAAAGCCATGACAGTTGGAGCAAGATTAGTAATTAAAATTCTCAATTTGTGAATTGAGTTTGGGAAAAAATTGTTCCAAAAATGTCAACCAACAACGATTTTTTGTTGCAGAGGTTGAATTGGTGTTATCAGGGTGAAATTGAACAAATTTCATAATTGCAGAATGTTTATGGTAGAAATTGGGAAAAAGTTAAGCAAAAGCCCCAATTTCTGCAGCGGAATTCACAAGGAACTGATGCACATAAAAATGAATGTGCACAGGTGGGCGCACTAAAAATGCATGATGCGCAGTAAAAAGCTTGTGATATGTAAAAATTGGGAACTGCGCGGAAAAATGTTAGCGTGTTTGTGCGCGCGGTAAATTTTGCTGCCATGCGAAAAAATATTGGCGTGCTCGTGTGCGCGCTAAATTTTGGCACCGCGCAAAAAAATGTTGGTGTGCTGGTGCGCGCACTAAATTTTGATACCGCGCAAAAAAATAGTGGTTTTTTGGTACGCGCACAAAATTTTGGCACCGCGTAGAAAGATATGTGTGGGTGTGCACGCTAAATTTAGCATTGTGCGGTGTACATATGCATACTAAGGTGCACACGATGTACACACACATAATAATGGCGCACGTGGTGTGCGTAGTATTGGAAAATCGCAGAGGAGTTTTGTTGTTGCACCCGCAATATGGGTATAATTTTGTCGTGCGACAGCTTAGTACATGGTGCACGCAGAGTACTGGTGCGTGATGGGGGCATACTAAACTTTGGCATGGAGCAGTGTGTAGATTGAAATGCGCACGGAATATCAGCGCGTGATACAACAATTGTGTGCAACAGGTAATAGTGCAAGAACCAAAACTGTGCACAGTAGATATTGGCATGTGACACAAAAGTAGTGCGCGCAAGTTATTCGCGCAATAGAGAAGTGATCCATAGTGGTTATAGGTGCGCATAGCACGATTTACCTTGTGGTGTTGATGTGCATGGAAAATATGGGTGTACAGGTTGAAATTTGTGCGCGATAAGTTGTTTGGATGGTGAACAACAGCATAAAACCAATGAATTTCCTCGACATTTTATATTGTTTGAACGTCATCTTTTTGCAGCGCATTTTTGAGGCCCTTAAGAGAGTTTTTAGTAACGCAAAAACCATGAGAACAAAGTATAAAAAGATACACTTTGTCTCTGTAGCTCAAATAAAAGAGCTCGGAGATATCTTTATAATGGTGTAAATCGTTCATCAAACGGAGCTTTTATGAGAAAGTTACAACACAAACAGTGGAGGGTAAATTTTAAGACCCATCTAACCTCCAAGAGCCATAACTTTTTGATCTGGAATTAGATTGAGGCGCAGGAGAAGTCAATGGAAAGATATTGAACCATAGGAGAAATTCCCATATCTCAATTAAATTTCTGGGCATGTTAAAAATGTTTAATATGACAAAGAAGGTACATGTAGCATTACAGACCAAAAACACGAATTGTCCTAGAACTTCAGCAGGTTGTAACTAGCAATTTAGAACCCAGAAAGAGGTGAAAGTTGGACAGAGTCTCCAGAATATGTATATGAAAAACCAAATTGATCTTCTATGAAAAATCCAAAGGAGTAGGTGCAAAAATTCATAATTACAGTGCAGAGTTACGCCAAGTTGAAATGTGAACAAAATAATTAATGGGCAATTTTCAAATAACCATAACTTTCTGCTCAAGACTCAGAATTGAGCATGGGAGAACACGTTGGAAAGGTATTGGATAGTGGAATCTAAATATCCACCCAGAAATTTGATCTTTGAATTCAATTTTTCAGAAAATCAGAAGAAATAGTTATGATATATTATTGAACCAGAATGGTTTGTATTTTCATGAGATTGTTGAAACAGTGAGCCTGACAAAGTTTTGTTGCTTACACATTTTGCAAAGTTAACAACAACTAGATCAGATCTAGATCAACATAGATTCTAGAGGAATGGAAGAGGCACAGGGGACATACATCTAGGAAGATGATATCAGAGGAATGGATGTCCATTTGGGCATGGAAGGAACAAACTCCAATGGACATGGAGAAGGAAGGGATGAAAACATGAATATGGTAGAGACCATTTAAAATTTGTAGAAGGATGTCCAAAGACATAAAGATGATAATGAAAGTCTTATGAGATCCAACGAGCAGCAGGATGAATTCAACATGAATTTAATGCAGAGATTGAACATAATAGAAAATAAATTGGATAAGGAGAGTAGCTCAAGCAAATCAGATAGTCGCAAGTCTCATTATGAGAAAATAAGAGCAAGAAGTGTTAGAAGACATCACCATCACTCCTCGAGGCATTCCAATAAGAGAGCACACAGCAACTCAAGTCCATCCCTTGTCAAGAAGCATAAGGGGTCTGGGATGGATGAGCTATGAGGAGAAATGAACAAAATCAAGCCTCCTACATTTGATGGTGAGCACAAGAAGGATGAAAATGCAGAGACATGGTTGTTGGGCATGAGAAAGTATTTTCAATTTCATAATTATTCTTCTCATGCGGAAGGTAGAATTTCCATCGATCAACTCAAGGGAAAGGCATCCATGTGGTGGGATCATCTTGTGCAGGTGTGGCACATTAAAGAGAAAAGTGTTACTTGGAGGGAATTCAAGAAGTATTTTGAGAAGAAATACTTGACTAAGAGATACTATGAAAAGAAAATGAAAGAGTTCTTTGAACTCAATCTTGGGAGTATGACCATAGATGAATATGAGAGAAGGTTTTTAGAACTGTTGAAGTGTGTCTCTTTCATCAAGGATGAGACAGTTAAGATTCAGATATATTTGAAGGGATTGACATCATTCATAAGTGAAAAAATATAGTATGATGATCCAAAGACATTGGAGGAGACCATAAGGTGAGATAAATGCCTATATGATCAGCAAAAAGCAAGGCCAAGTTTCCAAAAAGCTTGGGAAGACAAAAAGAAATTCAATATGGGTCAGAGGAATAAGGGGACTAAGCCACTATTCTTCAGAAATAATACTCAGGGACAACCAACTTCTAGAGAACCCAGAGCGATTGAGATAGGGGATCAAATGCCAAGGCATCCACTTATTCAATGTTGGGGTTGTAAAGGAGATCATATGTTCAGATATTGTCCTCACAGAGGTGAAAAAGTGAGGAATGTTCACGATGTACAGGAAGCTGAAATAGTGGAGGACATGGGCAGAAATGTACCAAGGATCTATGCAGCCCTGGACAATAAGAAAGCAGAGTATCAGTCACATATGATTGAAGTGGAAGGTATGATCAACAACCAAACCATTGCTATTTTAAGTGATTCATGAGCTATTCATAGTTATATAGATCCTAAGATGGTGGAAAGTTTGCATTTCCCAAGAAGCGAGCATGGAAAATCTTGGTTGGTGCAGCTAGCTACCGGAGCCAAAAGAAAAGTTAATGATATGGTTAAGCCATGTCTTATGGACATGAATGGATTGAACACCAGGGAATATTTGAAAATATTGCCTTTAGGTTCCTATGAATGTCTAATTGGGATGTATTGGTTGGACCAACACCATGTTATCCTAGACTGTCATAACAAAGCATTTACTTGCTTGGATGAGGAAGGGAGTCTAAGGAAAGTGCAGGGAATTCCAAGGGAAGTAACCATCAGAGAAATTTCAGCATTGCAACTAAAGAAATGTTACAGAAAAGGGTGTCAAATATTTKCATCTCATATGGAAGAGACACCTAAAGAGAAGGTGCCAAATTTGGAAGATCATGCAGTCCTGGAAGATTTTGAAGATGTGTTCAAGGAGGTACCAGGACTACCCCCAAAGAGAGATATTGATTTCTCTATAAATTTAATGCATGGAGCAGCTCTAGTGTCAAAGACTCCTTACAGAATGAGTACATTGGAGATGAAGGAGTTGCAAATGCATCTTGAAGAACTTCTGAAGAAGGGGTATATACGCCCAAGTGTGTCACCTTGGGGTGCCCCAGTCTTGTTCGTGAAGAAGAAAGATGGAACATTAATATTGTGCATTGATTTCAAACAGTTGAATAAAGTGACTATAAAGAAAAAGTATCCTTTCCCAAGGATTGATGATCTCTTTGATCAATTGAAGGATGCAAGGATATTTCCAAAGATAGATCTCAGGTCAATATACCATCATGTAAGGATTAAAGAGGAATATATCAGCAAGATCGCCTTCAAGACAAGGTATGGTCATTATGAGTTCCCAGTGGTGCATTTTGGGTTGTCAAATGCACCAGTTATTTTCATGTGCTTAATGAATGGTGTTTTCCAAGAATATTTAGACAAGTTTGGCATTGTCTTTTTGGTTGACATTCTTATATATTCCAAGTCAAAATAAGAGCATGAGCATCATTTGATGATGGTGTTGCAATTATTAAGGGAGCATCAGTTGTATGCCAAATTGAGTAAGTGATCATTTTATCATAAGCAAATTCATTATTTGGGACATATCATTTCAAAGGATGGGATAGAAGTGGATCCGGAGAAAATAGAAGCCATTAGATAATGGTCAGTGCCAAAGAATGTGATAGAGGTCAGATCATTCATGGGTCTTGTAGGCTACTATAGGAGATTTATTGAAGGATTCTCAAAGATTGCACACCCAATCACTTATTTGCAAAAGAAGGGTGTGAAGTTTCAGTGGACAGTGGATTGTGAAAAGAGTTTCCAACACTTGAAACAATTATTAACAAGTGCTCCAATACTAAGGATTGCATACGCAAATGAAGAATTCATTGTATGTACAGATGCATGTCAAGAAGGACTTGGTGGAGTCCTCAGTCAAAATGGGTTTGTTATATGTTATGAATCAAGGAAGTTGAAGGAGCATGAAAGACACTATGCCACTCATGATTTGGAGTTGGAAACCATAGTGCATGCCTTAAGGAAATGGAGACACTACCTCAAGGGGAAAAGCTTTGAGTTGAGCACAAACCATAATGGTCTGAAATACCTATTTGATCAACCAACTCTAAATGCTAGGAAAAGCAGATGGTTAGAAATTCTATGTGAATATGACTTTGATATAAAGCATATCAAGGGGAAAAAGAACAAAGTGGTTGATGCACTCAGCAGAAGAGTGCATGAATTACATCCTACAACCATTAGCATGTACCAATCAGATTTGAAACACGTAATTTTAGAGGCTGGAAAATTAGATTTGCAATACAAGGAATTAGTGTCAAAATTACAGCAAGGTAATTTGCAGCAGAAAATTGAAGAATACAAGCTAGATAATGATGAAATTATCATATAAAGGGGCAGAATTTATGTACCAAATTCTCAGGAATTGAAAAATATGATATTTAGAGAAATGCATAGTATACCTTATGCTAGGCACCCAGGTTATCAAAAAACTATTGAAGCTGTCAAAAGCCAATATTATTGGCCAGGCATGAAGAAAGAAGTTGTTGATTTTATTACCAAATGTTTGGAATGTCAAAAGTTAAAGACTGAGCATAGACACCCAGTTGGTTTTCTACAGCCATTACCCATTCCTGGGTGGAAATGGGAAGTTGTAACAATGGATTTTATCACCAAACTGCTCAGAACAAGCAAGCAACATGATTCTATCATGGTAGTGGTGGATAAGCTTACTAAAGTTGCCCATTTTATTCCAGTTAAGATCACTCACAAGGCAGACAACAGTGTTGATGTTTATATGAGAGAAATTGTTCGATTACATGGCATACCCAAGACAATTGTGTCTGACAGAGATCCAAAATTTACCTTAATTTTTTGGAAGGGATTATTTAATGGATTTGGAACAAATTTGAATTTTAGTACAGCTTATCATCCAGAATCAGATGGACAAATAGAGAAGGTGAATCAAGTGATTGAGGATATGTTGAGGATGTATGTGATGGATAAACCCTCAAAATGGGAAGACTACCTACACTTGGTAGAGTTTGCTTACAACAATGGGTACCAAGAATCACTGAAGATGAGCCCATTTGAGGCACTTTATGGTAGAAAGTGCAACACACCAATAAGTTGGAATAACCCAGCAGATAGAGTAGTGGTTGGGCCAAATATACTTAGGGAAATGGAGGAGTAAATGATAAAAATAAAACAAAATTCAAAGGTTGCCCAAGACAGGAAGAAAATCTATGCTGATAAGGGCAGAACTCACAGGGAATTTAAAGTGAGAGACCATGTGTTCTTGAAAGTGAAATCCAACAGAAGTTCCCTGAAGTTGGGAAATGGTTCAAAGTTGGCAACTCGCTATTGTGGGTCATTTGAAATCCTAGAAAGGATTGGTCCAGTAGCTTATATGATTGCATTGACTGCATCTATGTATGTTCATAATGTATTCCATGTATCATTGCTCAAGAGATATATACTTGATGTTAATCATGTTATTTATTGGAATGTGATTTAGGGAACAAGAAGGCGCTTTCCAAGTGCATCTGGTATGCATTCTGGACTGGAAAATCAAACAGCTCTGGAATCAAGCCATAGGGCTTGTAAAGGTCCAATGGACCTGGTACGGTCCTGAGGACGCTACTTGGGAGAATGAGGATGCAATGCAGGCAGAATACCCGCATCTTTTTTAGGATTTTTGAAATTTTGTTGTATATGAGTACATAATGCACTGAGGACAGTGCATAAATAAGGGGAGGGGATTGTAATATCCCTAGGCTGAACCCAATCGTAATGTAAATGAAAAGGTACTTAAGCTGGTGAGTTGTTTGATATCATTTTTGTATGCACCTTTCATGGCATAGTGTGCGCATGTACTGCGCAGTAAAATGATGAAGTGTGCACATTCCAGGATACCGCGCACAACAACTTAAGTGTGCGCGATGTTGAGGCCAGGGAGCCTTCTGTATATGCTATGTTTTATAGGTTGGTGAGCATGTTTTGTGATGATTAGGCCAGAGATCCTAGATGTTAAAGGCCAGTGCGCCTATTTTTGTATATGTCTCATCATTAATACAAAATACATCACTGTGCATAGACCGACCACGATAAAAGAGTATGGGGAATTAAACTCCACTAGTTAGGGAAAGGGTGGGGGCTAAAAGTTAAGGAAAAAGGGATAAGCTAGGGAGCTTAAGCCAAAAAGGAATATTATATTAATATTTCTCTAAAATATAAAGTATGGATAATTATCTTATCCTAAGTTCTAAGGATGGGGACAAGTGGGCCAAAGTAGCTCCCAGCATGACAAGTGTCAAGTTGGGGACATGCATACATATAGTTTGGACTTAGTTAATTTTCCCATCTCTTCCATCATTCAGCCATTATTCCAACATCATTGACACACTCATTGGATCTATCCTTCGTACCTTCATGATGGTACCTGAACTTGTATCCATAACCATACTGGTTTGTGTAGCTGGTTAGCTGGGGCGATGGACTGAAGAAGCGGGTTGTCAAGCCCGTGGAATATTGCAGAGGTGGATTTTCAGGCCCGTGAGCAATTCCTCTCTGGGTGAGAGAATTGTTAGGAATTGTTTTCCTGAAGGAGTTAAACTATAGCTACAGAGCTCTAAGACTTCATGTCTGGCTTGTTGTTGAAGCCCGGAAAGGAAGTGGGGCAGCCGAAGGACTGTTGAGAAGAGAAGGGGCACACTTTCTAGGGTGGGACATGCATGTGGGGAATGAGGGACTGTAGGCTTTTAGTTTGAATAGGCACCTGTGATAGAGCATTTCATGTTGTTTATGAGCCATAAGCCTGGTTAGGAATCCCTTTACCTAGGTGGAGTTTAGTCCCAGCTTTGGGGTGACCCACTGCTAAGAGTGATGAGCAGTGTGGTTTAAGGCTGGGAGGTTCGTGGAAGGTCTGCACGTAGTTGGTGATATTATTACCAAGATAAGTGATAATTGTGTGATAAAATTACATGTTGCATTGTTATTTACGTGTTTATTTTTATGGATTTATCTTATGTGTGGTTATAATTGTCTTTATATTTATGGGTATTGCTTGTATATGTTGCATGTATATGTTACTATTATTTCAGTATGAATCTGTGCATTTACGAAATGTATTTGTTTGTTTATGTTTTATATATAATGTTATGCAAGAGTTTCCTGTGTATATATTTTTAATTGCATGCAGCTCGCAAAATTTATGTGGCATAGCTCAGTTGGGTGTTGGGTATGTTACAGTATGTTCTGCAGAGAGAATAAAATCATTTTCTCATGTCTCGTGGCCTGGCCTAAGTGGTCGGGGACATTACATCTTAGCTATTAGATCTAGGGATGGGGAAGGTGAAAAGACATTTAGATGTGAAAAGTCATTTTTAGGTTATAAGAGTGAGCCAAGGGCAGTGTGCAAGACACTTTTGAGAGAGATTTATGAGAGAAATTGAGAAAGGAAAGTGAGGGCAGCAACTGGGAACTTTTCCCAAGAGATATTGGGCACATTTCCCAAGGTCATTTTCTGTGTAAGAGTTTTTGAAATATGTTGTTGTGTTGGAGGTCGTATTGTACGGATTCGTACAGTAGAGAAGTGGGCATGATTTTTTAGACAAGAGGCACAAGAATCGAGACAACTTGTGAGTGTTTGTCGTTGGAGGACAATTGTACAGAAGAGACCGTACATCATCATTTTTTCTCTATTTTCAAGGGTTGATTTGGAGTAGGCCATACAATAGTACAGCTTTTTGGGCACGCTTTTCTAGTTATATTTATGTGATATTGTTGGTTGTTGTAAGTGAATTTCTCTTGTTGGAAAATGTATTTATGTTGTTGATATGTACTTTCCTGAAGATGAATAAAATCTCTCTCATTGTCTTTCCCCAAGTTGGGGTTTTCCTTGGTTGGGTGCCAAAAATTTTGAGTGTTTACATGGATTTGTGACTGTAGTTCATTATTATTTTCTGCTCCAAATGTACTTAGTAATGTGTGGTTTTTATTATGATATTTATCTGAATGTGGGTTCATCTCATATGTTCATGTAAGACATAAATCTTTAGGTTGCTAAGTGTTAGCAACATTACTTGTCTTCGGCACCAGGACATCCAGGTTTGCGGGTTGCACGAGGAGCGCCCAAGTGCGACGCACAGAAAAGGTCCTTTTCGGACTTAAAATCAAGTGAGCGGGCAAGATTATAGTGTCAACGGTCCTTATCCATCCTTATAATCAGATCAGCGGTGGGCGGGAAATCGCGATTAGCAAAGTTGCGCCAAGGTTAGCGCAATGGATAGTGCCCATAACACGTTCAGAAATGGATGACAGTCGTTCATCCCAAAGGGCACGTGGCACTAGATCTGGTCACGTCGGATTTTCGGTGATTGCGAGTGCAAAGGGTGAAGGTTTTATGTCTTTGAACATTGCAAAACCCCGAACCCCGACAGTGTTGAAAGCGCCGAAGCTGGGGCCCGCGACATCACGGCACATTTTCAGTCGTCCATCTAAAGGAGACATCTGGCAGCAAATTGAGCCATCTCGGCGTTTCGTCCATCGCGACTCCAAGGCGCAAAGAGAAGCTCCGTTATATTCTGATGCGCGAGGTGCCTGGAGAGTCCCAAACCCTGGCCCACTATATCGTCGGGAGAGTTAAGAACCGTCAGATCTAGAGGGACACGTGGCGCCATATTAAGCCATCTCGGCGTATCACTCATCACAATTTCAATCAGCAAGGATCATTCCCTTCGTATTCGCGAATGCCGATAGCGCCCATAGTCTGGCCCGTGGTGTTGGCGCCTAGTCGTAAAGAAGCAGGCCTGGAAGAGGAGTGCTAAGGTTTTTCATTTGGCCACTCGGGCCCCAAAGCGCCGAAGGCAATCTCAGCCATTCATCCTGGAGGAACGCGTGGCGACCGTTAGACCATCCCGGCATTTCGCCCATCGAAATTTTGAAGGAGGGAAAACCATCTCCCTCCTATCCGCGAACCCCGAAACGCCGAAAGCACCTTTGGGAGTAAGCGCAGGGCCATAGCCTGCGGTCACTTGAGAAAGCAAGATAGTTATGCAAAGGCGCCAAAGTGCCGGGTTTTGCCACAGAAGGGAATGTCGCACCCTCCAAGCCCAGTTCAGCCTGACTTCGATCATGTGTCTCGTTCGGAGTTAATGAAGGAAAGAGCATGTGGTTGAGACCTCATTTCGATCATTAAATGTGAGGTATGGAGAATCTGGCAAGCGGTCTGCTCGAAGGGGGTCCTGTGTACCGATTCTTCCGAGGAGCCATGCTAAAATCTTCGAATAGACAGGAAATTCTGCACACGCTAGCTCGACATTTAATGGTTCAGCTACCCTCCTTGCAGGAGCCATGCGTAGTTAAGATGGCGCTTAAGAAAAAAAAAATATTAGTACGAGTTTGACTGAAGGGACACCAAGCTTTGGGTGACCGGACACGCCTCTGTGAGGTGAATTTTCCTGAGTATATAGACTCAGTCTTGGTATTTTTGTAAGCATCGATGGTTGAGCAAGACTCCCAGTTGTAAAATATTTAATGAAGAATTGTGTTCTGGTTATTTCTGGACTCTTGAGACTTCTTGCATGATGAATGTCAGTTTCTTTCATATCTTTGTGTATGTTGTATTAGAGCAGCTCGGGATTGGAGGATCCAGTCGAGTTGTGACTATTATAGGATGATGTATGTTGGATAACTGTAATAGTTGTGTTGTTCTAAACAGTCCCTGTGAACTTCTCAGCACTGAATGACTTGGAATTGGAGGATCCAGTCAAGTCTTCCTTTCAGTTTCTTGAAGCCCTGAACCAAGAGGATCTTGTATTCAAAGTTTTTCCTCTACGAGCTACCGAAAGGCCTGTTGCCTGAGATAGTTTGTTCATCCTTCTCCCAAGTCTTCCGCCTACCCATCTTTAAATCGACTCCCTGACTAAAGTTGGGTCAAGACCTCCTTTGTTCCTTGTTATCAAATACAGTTCCTATTTTAAAGCGATACATGTTCGAGTCTCTACCCATTTGATCGCCCATTTATCAAACCGTGACTAAAAACTGATGGGCGTTGGGCTCTTCTTTTTCAAGCAATCCAGGAGCGACTTCCAGCGCTAACACTAAGTGTATGGAAAAATTATTTGTGCTGATTTTTCATTAAATTTCTACATGGTATCAGATCTTGGGCTCTGAGTTACAATGAGAAGTGTTATCTTTTGGCAAGGATTTGAAGAGGGAAAAATTGGTTGGTTACTCTTGTTTCAAGTGTCGGTGGTGTTGGATTTGTTCATGACAGTAGATGGGTTGTTGCTAGTGGATCCTCTTGTCACATGACAAGAATATGGCATATATTCCTCAGTATCATGGAGACTAGTCCTAGTTGATTGGTGGAGAGTGAAGGAGGTGTGGCACGAGTTGTACATGGAGTTGAAAGGATTATATTATGACTTGAGTATGGAGGAATCTTGTGTTGATTTTTTAATAAGCTAGGCTTAAGCATGAATTTCATTCCATTTTATAATTTTACATAAACCATAAACAATTTGTTGTAGCAACGAAGATCACAAGAAGAAATGCCATGCACAAGTACACAAGAAGTATCTTGGGAAACCCTTCTCAACAAGGGAAGAAAACCCAGCCAATCCTTTGGTATATTCTTCAAGAGAAAGACTTCTACCACCATAAATACCTAGCACACAAGAGGGTGCTCACAAACCCTAGAATACTAGCGCCCAAGAGAGGTGCGCACTTTTCCCAAGAACAAGTGTTTGCTGAAATTTCCAAACTCACACTTGTGATATCATTCCTCAATGGGGAATTTACCTTTACTTATATTAGTCTGAACTTGTCAACATAAGTGTCTATTGGCACAACAGGGCTGACCTCACTAACTCACAATATAATTAATAATTACCAAATTAATTATATTTTACATTAATTATCTTCTATATTAAGGTGGGGTCGACCTGTACCTTTTACATTACAATTAGGGTTACAAGCAAGTCTGAATCTTGAATAATATAGCAAGGGATCTCATACACCCACTAGTGCTTAGCCACTAGGGGCACGTCCATAGGGATTTCTATATCTCTATCTCACTGTGTCTCACAGGAGAACCACATTCACTAGTGCGCAGCCACTAGGATCATGTTCACCTATGTTCATCCATAGGCATGTCCAACTCAATAGATCTTCTTTCCCACTGCATTACACGGGAGATTCATCTGGAGTTCATCATCTCAACTCTCTGCTCAAAGAAGGCTAATACATCGTTTTCATCTCTGTCTCATAACGATGCACCCATCTCATGGGAATTCACATGTTCACCTTGTGCTCAACCATAACCACGTCCAACTCATCAAATCTTCTTTCTCACTGCGTTACACAGGAGAATCATCTGGAGTTCTTCTCAACTCTCTGTAAGGAGGAGGCCATCACTACGTTCCATTTCTGTCTTGAATAGGAACCACACACCCATCTCAGGTCTTTATCTCTCAGGTTTGTGTCCTGGAGGATGTCTCACGCAGTTGTAATCATCAACACTCCCTCTCAGCTAGGGAAGCATTCTCCATCAGGCCAAGTCTCACACGGAAGTATTCAAAATTTATCTTGGTTGTAATCATCAACACTCCCTCTCAACTAGAGAGGTATTCTTCACCAAGTCAGTTTGGTGAAGATGTCTGCAAATTGCTCATGTGTAGGAAGGTATTATGTGTGTACTACTTTCCTCTACATCATGTCTCTGAAGATAATATTTTATCTCAATGTGTTTCTATCTATCATGAAATAGAGGTTTCTCAAAGAGCTTCACATAGCTCTGGATAAAATCATAGGATCCATCTCATGATCAAGTAAATATGTTAGAATCTTATGAAGCCACATTGTTTCGCACACTCAATGATATATACTCTGCTTCTGTGGTACTCAAGGCCATGGAGCTTTGTTTCTTGTTGCACCAGGAAATCATGGCAAACAACAATCGGATGTGCTCTTCTAGTCCACTGTACTTTCTATCCATTCTGCATATCCCTGCAAACTCAAGTCTTCATTGGAGGCTTGTCTCGAGCCATATCTAATTGTGCCTCATAGATATCTCAATACATATTTTGATGTTTTCCAATGAGTCTGTCTCATTTGACTCATGGAATGACTAGGTACATTCACTACATAGCATGAATCAAGTCTGGTGTTAACCAAATACATCAGTGATCCAATCAACTGTGGATCAATCTCGTTTGAATCATCATCATTCATTTTCTTCAAATCCATCACCGTGGATTTTCATTCTGTCATACTGAACTTCGTTAATATTCCCACTGTATATTTTCCTTGACTAGGGAAAATCTCATCGGTCCTTTGCCATACTTCTTGTCCCAAGAAGTAGTGCATCATAATTAGATCCTTCATCTCGAAATCAAAACTCAAAGCTTACTTGTATCCAACAACAAGGCTTTCTGAATAAGTCATCAAAATCATGCTCTCGTCACCAACACTATAATAATATATGTTTGGGTCAACAACACTCTTGCTGAAACCCAAACTCATCAATAATTCATCCATTTGACATGGTTTCTAACTCATGGATGGTATTACGGATGGAAGTGTATCAGGATTACTAAATCAAGTGTCTAATCATAGACAAATCCATTTGTTTGTGAGAATCCTTTGGCTATAGATCTTACTTTATATTTCTTGACACTTCCATCAGTTGCATGCTTGATCTTATAGATCCACTTGGAAGTCACCACAGACTTCCCTTCTAGTCTATGAACAATATCGTATACATCATTCTTTAAGATATATTGGTATCCTTCTGTTATGG
>ML823301.1:0-27965 GCA_009831015.1 Picea engelmannii | reverse complement strand
GTAAATGTTTAGAGTCGCACCTAACTCTCATTGTATTAACTTCGCCATTTATAATACAATATATATTATTCCATTGCATCCAAAACCTTAATCCATTGACCTGGATTATATTACAACCTTAATTCATTAACCAGAATTAGAAAACCATGGGCCGAAAAATAGTGTGCTAAAACCACCCAAAATGGACCAAAAATCTGCCCAAATGTTTTTCCCGAAAATTTATATCCTTAAGGATTTTCCCAAAGATTTATATCTACCTCTAGATTTATATCTCCCACTCGGGGACTTATTTTTATTTCTATCCAGAGAATGTTCTCTTACAAATAAGGAACCTATGTTCTAGCTATCCATGGTTTTCCTCCTCATTTCTTCCAATAACAAGGATGAAACCACATCACCAAACTTTAATTTGGTCTCATTACTACCAATAGCTACAACTAGACTATCCCACAAATATGGAAATGAACACAAAAAAATAATGCACTTGTCTTCATCTGAAATTTTAATATCCACAGACAACAATTGACTTACCACATTATTGAAGGAATTTAGATGCTCTGTCATCGAGTCTCCATCGTTCATCCTTAGGAGGTACAGCTTCTTCCATAGGAAACGTGTGTTTACTAGGGAATCAGATTGATACAAATCCTCTAATTTATCCCATAACTCCTTGGTTGTAGCTTCTTCTGAGACATTTAGTAACATTGAATCTGAAAGACACAACTAGATTGTGCTCTTAGCCTTCCTATCCAACTTCTTCCAATCTTTTTCCGACACACGCGTAGGTGTAGTACCAGGATCCAGAGGGACCCATTGTTCTTTTTCTACTAGAAGATCCTCCATATTGAGCTTCCATAGCTCAAAACTTTTCTCATTAAATTTTTTGATCTCTATTTTAGAATTGCTCGCCATTTTCTTTCACCACAAGAATCACTAGTACAAAGCTCCCAGTGAAATCAGGTTTATCATAGAGCCAAAATAACAAAAAACTCAGCGACAAAGGTGTCCCCATGTAGTCAATAACTGCTTCGATACCAAATGTAGGTTTTAAACCTTTACAATATAGCAATGCACATATAGATTATTTATACAACAGAAAGAAAACAATAGCAATCACACATAGTACTTAGAAATTTACCATAAAAAACCTTAACTAGGAAAACCAACAAATGTTTAGAGTTGCACCTCTAACTTTCATTGTATTAAATTCACCATCACAGTACAATATATATGATCTTGCGGCATCCAAAATCCCTAATCCATTGACTTGGATTAGATTACAACCTTAATTCCTTAACCGGATTAGAAAACCATGGGCCAGACAATAAATAATATAACACATACCCAACACATGGATGGACAACAACAATTTACCCTAGGGTTCTATGATTTTCTAGAAGAAGCATTGTTTTTTTAATAGAAACATGTCATTTTTGTATTAATAATAAAAAGTGGGGGGTTGTGGCCATACCATCCAACATTTTAATACAAACAAAAAGGAAGTTCCACAATTCAAAATTTGCCATAGAGATAAAATAATTAAGGCATGATAGTTAATCCTTGATTTCCTTATGTTCAAAAAATTGTTGCAACTATTAATTGATTAGGTTCTATAAAACCTTACATATTGTCCAAGCAAAAGTAAAGTCTTAAAAAACATAAAGAAATTCAAACATTTTGGTTACTAGGCCCCATATGGGATAATCTTTTTCTTCCCACTACTGAAGATAGGAGATAAGGGTTTGTATTATTGGATTGTTCTATTTTTTGCTCCACTATGTCATCTTCCATGGTTGTCGTTGGGTCTTGTCCAAAAAAACCAATTAATGCAACTTGAACTATGGATTTTCTTAGCTCCTCAATCCCAGACTTTTGATATAGCTCCAAGTGCTTTATTATCTCTTGAATTTCCATGATCGTGTCTTCATCCTCCTCCAACTTCTTTCTATTTCTTTCTTCCCCGATCTCTAGAAGAATAATTTTCCCTTTCTTTTTTTCCAACTTGGATTTCATCTTAAGCATTTTCCTTCGAGTCACCTCTAGGTCCCTTGCATATTTCTGTTCCCAAACATTTTTCCAGTTTTCCCGTATTCTTATTGATAATGCCAAAGTTTCTTGATTATCGTCATTGTGTCATTCACATCTCTGGATTGAATCCAAAAGAGTAGAATGCTCATATAATGCACATCTATTTTGATGCCCATGGGTATCCATTTCACAATTTCCTGACATAGTTCCCATAACAAAGTCCTTGTACTTCTCAAACTAATTGAAGCAAATAGTGTTTTTATTCCAAGTGAAGGACTAAGAGACTCCCCTTAAAATCTAGATGGATAACACAGATAGGAAACTTACTCCTAGGTTTAAATATGAGCTTATTTCCACTATTTCTATTAGATAAGAGTGGAAATTCAACTTTAAAGGAGTAAGCCCAAAAATTATGAAACAACACCAAAGACCTGTAAGACAAAAATAAATGAAGGAGATACTTGCAAATGAGACTTAAGGATACAAATCATTCTATGAATCCAAACCCCCACCATAAAATGTCCATAACTCTTTTAGGAAAGACTGGAAATGAACATTGCGAAAGACTATAAGAGTCCCTTGGTGGCATTGTTTTCCATACACAAGAATGACACCCCAACAAAATAAGAAGAGATAGAAACGCAAACATCCCATTCAAATGATATACAAATATTTTTAGGCACTCAACCGAATCCAAAACATAAAGCCACATGCTCTACGCCATCCCATATTGTAGGATTTAATGAAGGTGAAATCTCACGAGAATGTTTGAGAAGCACGACAAATTGTCCCATAGAATGGATATGAATGCATGTCCATGTGTCTTTTCCACTTCTATTGGCATATTAAATGGATCATTAAGGGTGTTAGTTGGATTAAAAAAAATTAGGGGAGGTTTCTAATTACCTACCCCCCCCCCCCCCCCCCNCCATTTTTCCAAAGAATTCTAATAGCTAGGTTGTAGACCTTGTTGTCCATAATGTTAGCCAGAGAGTTTATCCCTTTGAAGGAGTGATAAAACCTAACACTTTTGAATCATCTATTAGTGTTTGAATGCAAAAAATAAACCTCTTCATGTGAGCTTCCTTTGGAAGATATTTTTAGACCATGTGTCAAATGATGACCATTGAATCCTCAGTCATTGTTACATTTTTAATGTTTTGAATTTTAATTATTAGGATTCCTTTCGTTGGCATCCTTCTCTAGATGCTACAAGGAGGATTTTGGATTTTTGATAAATACTTGATCCAAATCCTTTCTTCTACTTGCAGTTTTTCCATATTTTGTCCTCTTGCTCTATGAGCTGATATTACCTCCATTAACATGCCCTTGGCATTAGATGCCACTCTTCTAGTTGATATGTCTTCTTGTTTGAAGATGATTTTGCTCTTTTCCAACATATGAAGAGGGGATTTGCTATGCAAATTCTCTTTAGAAGAGGTTTATTCTAAAAGGTTAGTGGGTAATGTTTATGCCAAGATAGACAAGTTTCTCTCCAATTTTGTGGCATTGTCACTTGAATGTTCAATTACAAAAAAGAAAGATTCCATACTATTATTGAGAATTCACACTCCATAAATAAGTGAGTTGAATTTTCTTCATTTTTCTTGGAGAGGGAGCATCTTGATGTCCCCTAGATGCCACGTTTTGTAAATTCTGAATAGTGAGAATTTTTTTGTGGCTTAGTCTCCATTAAAAAATATTGATTTTGGGTAATCCTTCACTCTTATAGATCACCTTCCATATTTCCACTCATAGAGGATGGCCTCTACATTCTCCTATATCCATTTTTTATAGAGTAAGACTCACCTCCCCTACCCCATCCTCTAGAGTCTACAACACCTTTTCTAATCGGAGCTACTCCACATAAAATGGCATCAATATTTTCCATTAATCGGATAAACGTTGAGGTACATTGTCCTCTTTTGAATTCATCCATATATCCCCCCTTGTGTTGTCCCATTCTAAAATATCATATAAGGTTTTTACATTGCACATGTCCATCCATTCTTTCAAATCTCTTAACTCAGGTTGTTGATTTAGGGGGGGATTCCATAGAATTTTATCCTTCCGGAGTCTAATTTGGAGTTTGTTTCCAAGAACCCATGACAAATTTTCTTGGATAATATATGTTGATGCTCTACATAATTTCCAAATTGATGAACCTGGTTGGTCCCTTAGAGGGAGATCTAGGCATTTGAGATGATTTTCCTACATATGTTTCTTTAAGAAGTTAGATTTCCACCAGGATTTTTGTCTTGAGATTATATGCCAAAGAAATTTTGTAAACATCGTTATGTTAATGTAGTGGGGATCCTTAATAGATAAACCACCATTAGCTAATGGAGAGTTGACTATAGACCGATTTACCAGGTGAAATTTTTTTGAGTTTGACTTCCCACATTCCCATAATAACTTTTGAATCGGAATACCAATTTGATGCATGATTCCAATTGGAGCCAACGTTGTAGAATATTGAAAAATAGGAAAATAAGAGAGGATGGATTTTATCAATGCCACTCGCCCATCTGGATTTAGCCATTGCTAGCCCCACTAGTGCATTTTCTTCAGAATCTTCTAAACTATTAGTTTCCAATCAGATGTTGTAGGATTGCCTAGCATTGTGGGAGTGTCAAGATATTTAAAGGAGCTATTAGGTTCATGAGGGGGGGAGAGGCATTCCATCCATAGATATTTATCTTCATTTTATTTATGTTACCAATAGATGTATTAACAAAAATTTCAAGCATAGTCTTGAATCATTATACTATCACCACTGATGTTCTTCCAAGTAGAAGAGTATTATTTGCAAATTGGGAAGATTTAATTATTTGATGCCTCTAAAATTTGAGATCCCTTGAAGTGTGTATGTCTACCTTTCATTTTCTAGCCTTTTGCTTAAAGAGTCATCCATGATAATGTAGAGGAGAGGATATAGGAGATATCCATATCATAGAGGAGGGGATATCCAGGTTCTCCAACACAATCTTTTGTCCAATCTATATATTTATCAAAGAAACCAAATTTTTTTAAGACAACAAAAAGGAAAGAGAGACATACCTTGTCAAAAGCATTTTCCATGTCCATTTTAATGATCATGTCTTTCTCTTTTATGCTCCTACTAGAATGCATTTCCTCTTGGACCATGATGATGTTGTCAACTATTTGTATTTTTTTTGGATAAATCCTCCTTGATTCTCAGTGATTATTCTTGGAAGAATCTCCTTAATTCTATTGATGATGATTGTGGTTAATATTTAATAGGATAGGTTGCATAAGGATGTAGGTCAGAATGTGTAGAAAGATGAGGGATTGGATTCCTTGGGGATAAGGGTGAGAAAGGAGGAATTAGTTCTTCCACCCACTTTGGATTTTTTCCTTGTTCAATGTAGCATTTGAAAATATAGTTTTTGTTATGTCCCATCATGCACAATAACGAGAAATATTAAAGTTGACAAGTCTTGTGGCCTTGAACGACCTCTTCCTCGCTATTCTTTTTTAGTGACACATTCTCTGAATATGTCGCCATGGAAGGAATTTCTTGTGGCATTGTGGTTGTGGCTATCGTAATTTCTTCCTCTTCCTCTGTGAACGACTCTTTAAAGTGCTAGAAGTATTCTCTTTTTATCTCCTCAAAATATATTGTTTTCTCTACATTTTTCTTTTCTATTCCACAAGCATTATTTCTTTGTTGCCTAGAATTTGTCTGTTTATGAAAGAAACTAATATTTTTGTCACTTTCCTTGAGCCATAGGCTTTAAGACCTCAAACTCTAGTGTTCTTCAAGCTCTTTTATGAATTCTTGGTATAATTTTCCATATAGCCTTTTTTCTTCATTCTACACGTATTTCGTGACTTTTGAGCACTCCATTGTATCTTAGAAATCCCATAGTTGTTGCTAGAGAAATTTTCCCTAGGTTGTTGGTTCCTTGTATTATATCTTTACCATATTTAGCCACATATGGTTGAACTTAAAAGGAAGTGGCCCAAATTCTTTATTTTGATCAATCAATAATGATATTGGTTTATGATCTAAAATAGTTAAGATTGTAGTATTGGAAGATATATCCAAATCTTCTTCTAAGGATCCGCTTTGAAGCAAGAATCAATCTAATTTGGTAAAGATGTGGCCTGGTCCATTTCTCATATTGCTCCATGTGTATTTAGTTGTTTTTTGGCTTGAAATCATTAAGATCCAAGTCTATGATTATATCTTCTACTTCTTCTTGGTACGGATCCCAAACCATGCTCCCTCGTCATTTTTCCTCTTGAGCTAATACCATATTGAAATCTCCATCAAATACACAAAATTCAACATCTATTGTTTATTTCATTTATTTAAGGGTGCACCAACACTCTTTAATTTCTTGGTAATGCATGGGAGCATAGATGTTAAAAAACTTAGTGCTTACGAGTCACTTTGTTAACTATATTTGTGTATATCTAGTGTTGGGAGTAAATAATTTGTACCGCATCAAACTCTGCATTGCTCCACAGAGTAGTGTAGATAATTCCTAAAGCTTGTCTTGAATTGATTGTTTCTCCTTCACTTCCCATCCATTGTCTCTTGAAAATTTCCGGCATTTTCGCTTCTTGTAGCTTAGTCTCCTAGAGTAGAAGAACGTTGGAATGTTTAAATATTCTAAGGTCCCTTATTGCTTCCACTTCGTATTTTCTCCCTAGCCCTCTACGGTTCAAGAAGACAACTAACATTATTTCACAAAGGGGTTTTTTTTTTCTTTCTACTTCTAATGGATTCTATAGTCTTGGACTTTTTGTTAGAATATCTCTATTGCTTCCACTTAGCATGCTTTCTATGGATGATTGTGGGCCTAGAATTTTTTCTTTGAGGGTTGCTTCTCATTTTTTCTTTATAACATTTTCTTCCTAACTTCTTTGGTATTGTTTCTTCCTCGATTTTCTTGCTCAAGTTCCTTGTCTTTTTTTCTTGTGACTACCCCTATATGATGTGGTGAGGACTTTGAGTTGCCTCACCATAACCAAATTGGGGGATGGATATACAAGGGGATCAATGAGGATCAAAAAGCGGGATGAATGGAATCTCAATCAGAATGTAAGGATTATGCACATAGACTTTGAGACTCGATTCCAAAGTTGCTTGAGAACTATCTAGAGTTTTGGATGGATCCTTAGGTTGAGGAGACATTGTCTTGCTTAGTTGAATGATAACTGATTATTAAAGTGTCACATTTGAACAGTCCTTGGTAAAGCGTCTATATCCGTGGTAGCACTTGCATATAAAAGGAAGTTGTACATAGCCAAATTTTTCAATATGGATCTAGTTATCCAAATTTAGCTTGATTGCTTTAGGTAATCCTTTCTCCATAGCAACATCTACACAAATTTTGGTACATGCAAACATATATGCCTTTGAATTTGATCTATCAATGGAAGTTACAAGGGTGTTTCCTATGGACTTGAGAGATTCATAGTTCTAACAATGTACAGATATATGAGGTAGTCGAACCCAAACCGACATAATTGAGGGGACATCCAATTCTAGGTCAAAATCATGAGTTTATTTTTTGAGGTAAATTACCCTTAAGCCCATAAAATATTGGTTGTTTCTAAATATTGGATCTTGATCCTCCTTAAGATCAAAGAGATAAGTGCATAACCCTCATCCACATAAATTAAAGGATATTTTACCTTTTATAGGAGATTTTGCCTAAACTCATGAAATGAAGGTTAAAGAAGAGAAGGAAATTATTGTTTTTTAAGAATAATTAGAGGAGATGTATATTCAAGAGTTCGTTGGCTATCCTAATGAGGATTTAAAAAAGAAAATAAGAGAGTTGGAATGGATAAAAAGATAAGTATTGGCTTATAAAAAGGCATCCTAAAGAGTTGAGAATACTCTATGGATTCCAAGGGGGATGAAAACACAAAGTATTTCCACAAGTATGAAAATCATAGGAGAAATGTAACTACCATTTGGCATATTACTAGAAATGGTGGCTCTATGGTCTCTAGGTTTGAGGATCTAGCTAAAAAAAGGTGTGTATCACTTCAATCAAATCTACAAGGAGAGCCAAGAAACTATAACTATGGTAGTAAAGATGACAACTTATTTTCCTAGCTTTGTGAATGAGGAAGAGAGTGCAAGGTTGATGGAGAAAGTTTCAAAGGATGAGCTTCAAGAAGTCCTTCACTCTTTGTAGAAGGACAAAATCCTAAGTCCTAAAGGTTGGCCCATTGAGTTATTCCTAGGGTTTTATGAGGCCATTGAAGAGGACCTACTAGGGATTATAGAGGATTTCATATCTACTAAAAAAATGCTAGAAGCTTTCAATGCCATCTTTATTGCACTAATTCCAAAATCATATAACCCTTCCACTTTTGAGGAATTCATACCAATCTCATTATGTAATTGCATCTACAAAATTGTAGCTAAGGTTATAACTAGGAGAGTTAAAAGATTGTTATTTGGTGCAATTTAAAATGATCTGTTTGGTTTCCTTGAAAATAGAAAAATACATCAAATACATGAAGCAATTGGGGTCTACATTCCATAAAAACCAAGAGACTTCAAGCAATGGTGGTGAAATTAGACTTATCGAAGGACTATGATAGGACAACTTGGCTATATTTAAGGATAATGTTATTTCATTTGGGACTCCATATGTCATTTGTTAAATAAGTGTTGAGTTGTGCGACGATTGTCTTTATTTGTATTGATTAATGGACCGGCTTCTCCTTTTTTAGCCCCGGTAAGGAGTTGAGGCAAGGGTGCCCCATATCCCAATTAATTTTTCTCATTGTGGCAGAGGAATTGAACAAGGCCTTGCTAGAGGCTCAGAGAACCAGTGCTTTCAAGGGTATAAAAGTGGGAATGTATTTATATGTCACACGAGGCAAGGGTGCCCCATATCCCAATTAATTTTTCTCATTGTGGCAGAGAGATTGAACAAGGCCTTACTAGAGGCTAAGAGAACTAGTGCTTTCAGGGGTATAAAAGTGGGAATATCTTTAATATGTCACACCTATTGTTTGTTGATGATATATTGTTATTTTGTGATGATTTTAGAATGGAAGCTTTGAAGTTGAAGGAGATTTTGGATTTATATTGCACTGCAAAAGAGATGAACATTAATATAGGCAAGTCTACAATTTCCTTGATTGGGGTAAGTGAGGATGACATCAAAAAAATTCCCAAATGTTTTCTTATCAGCGGGTTGATTTTCAAAGAGGATTAAAGTATCCAGGGCTCTTTGTTAAACAAAATTAATATGGCATTAAGGATTGGGATTGGTTAATTATGAAAGTGCAGAGAATGCTCAAAGCATGGTATAATAGATAGTTATCATGAGGTGGGAGGTTAGCGTTGATCAAACCTGTCATTTTCAAAGAGGATTAAAGTATTGAGGGCTCTCTATTAAACAAAATGAATATGGCATTAAGGATTGGGATTGGTTAATTTTGAAAGTGGAGAGAATGCTCAAAGCATGGTATAATAGATAGTTATCATGGGGTGGGAGGTTAGTGTTGATCAAACATTTGATTGAATAAATTTGTGTTTAACACATGTCCATTGTTTTCATTCCAAATATGTGCTTAAGAATGGTTAGGGTATAAAACAAAGTTACCAACTTAATGAGAACTATGACATCAAAACGAGAACTCTGGGCCCAAAAAACTCATATTTTTGCAAAAAAACATGAAAATCAACCCCCTAAATCAAAAAGTGGTGCTACCAGTAACACCATTTTTTCAAACGGGGTCAAAATTACAACATTTTTCAACATGGCTTTCAAAACTCATATAGTAGCTCAGAAAAAACCTTCAAGTCAGCACCTAAATAAAAAACAAAATGATGTTACAAAAAAAAAAATCAAAACATTAAATTTATAGATATTTTGAAATCGTATTTTTACCAGTCGGTACCATTAAAAACAAAACCTCAAAATCAACCATCAAATTGAAAAGCACTGCTACTGGTAGCACCCATTTAAAATTTGGGGTATTAAAATGACATTTTTTTTTAAGTGGTAATCGAAATCATCTGCAAACAAAATCGTCAAATCAACCCTTAAATGCTTATTTTTTAAATCTTAGTTTATCACTCCAAACACAACATAATACATAATGCCATGAAAACAATACATTTAAAAATATATATTCAAAACCCAAATTTGGAAAAAAAATAATAAAATAATAATAATAAATAATAAAATTTTAAAAAAAAAAGGTGGATAAAAAAAGCTAAAAAAGAATGAAAAAAATTTAAAATTTTCCCCAAAAAACAATAATTTTTAAAAATATAAATATTTGTTTTTGAAAAAAAAAATAGCAAAAAATCCATTAAAACGTAATATGGGGGGTGATGTCAAGCATTGCCCCAACCCCTCACGCGGGAAAGGATCGGATCCCGTGGACACCCATGGGAGCTGGCCCTTGCTCACGCGGAGGCTAGGGCGATGCCCGACATGGCCCCGTGTTATATGTGTGTGTGTGTGTGTGTGTGTGTGTGTGTGTGTGTGTGTGTGTGTGTTTCCACTTTAGTTTTTTAAGATTTTCTTTGATTTTGTAATTATATAAATTTGCTTTTTAATTTTTTTCTTTCTTTTTTAATTTCAATTCTTTTATTTTTCTTAGTATTTTTTTGTTTTAATTTATCGAAGAAAAAAAAATCAATTATATTTTTTAGCTAAATGTTTAAAAATAGTGTTATTTAACTACAATAATTTTCTATCTATTAAAGTAAAGGTAAAAAATGTGTTAAAAACGATATTTTCCACTATATTTAAAAAAGTATGGAACCATAAATTAATTAAGGAGACGAAAATAGTATTTTCAAAAATGTAAATGGTAAAAAATATTTTAGGATTGAAAGAAGCATGGAAAAATGACTAAAAACGTTGTTGATAAAAAAATAAAAAATTGAAAATAGATGAAAAAACAAGCATTTAAAAAAAAAAAGTGGAAACATTATGTAACAGAAAATTTAAAATATCAAAAAACCACCTAAAAATGGAGGGGGTTGCTACTATGTTATAAGAGGAAAAAGGTATAGCCTTGGCTAAATAGAATAAAACTTCTCTATGGATGACATCTATTTCTTTCCTAAGGCTCTAGTTGAAAATTTTGTGTGTAGAATTATATCTAAGAATGGTCTTTAGAATTAAGTGGTTTATCAAAAGTACATTGATCTACATATAGTTGAGGACTAGATGAGGCCTACCAAATAAGTGGTTTATCAAAAGTACATTGATCTACATATAGTTGAGGACTAGATGGGGCCTACCAAATCTTATTATAATGTTTCAATAATATGAAAATATGTAGCTTTAGCTTTCCTTTATTTGGTACATGGTTAGTGTGGAAGGTGAGAAAGGGAAATATAGTCAAGTTGGTGGATTGGCCATGGTGTAAATTTTAGAAATTTTGAAAAAGCGGGAAAGATTTATTTAAGATATGCTAGGTGGTTAATCCAAACCTCGTATTGGTGTGGAGATAAGAATGCAAATCTACAAGTGTGATCAGACTTGTTGATCGTGAATTGTGGAGTGGGAAGATTTTATAGCAAGTCTTTGTCTCACCATGTTAAGATTTAAGGATGCGCTGATTTGGTCAAAAAAATCCTACAGTGTGCATTTACACTCCAAAACATATATAAGGCATTGTGTGAAGGCCATGTCTAGAAAATTTTGAATGGTGGTGGAAACTATCTAGAAATTTAAGTCTCCTTTAAAAGCTCAAAATTTTTATGTGGATGGCACTAAATTTTATGGGATATATGTGAGACCAAACATCGTTTACTTTTGCCTTCTCCTTATACTATTAAAGCCTGGAAAGAAGTGGATCCTTCAATTGAGGAAAGTTTAAGGATGCGGTGTGGAAAGAGGACTGTTAAAAATGTCTTTGCCACTTAATAAATCTTGGGGTGTGTAGCTGGCAAGAAATGCAAGTTTGTTTGAAGACAAGTGTGAACCAACCTAGCACTTTGATACTCAAGAGATAAGTATCTTAAATAGTTTTAAGCAAACAAAAAATGAAAATCGAGAGGCAAATAAGTGAAGTTATTAATAAATCGAGGGCTTGTGCTTATTTTGATATAGCTTCTCAGATACACATATTACTAATTTTAAAGTTAGGCTAGGTAGTGGGTCAAACAACTTTAAAGAACTGATGGCTCTAAATCTAACGCGTATGGTAGTTGTTGAGAAAGTTGGTACAAAAATCCAAATTTTGAATGATTCATGTGTGGTTATTAAATAGATGCAAGATTGATGTGCATTGAAGAACTTTATGATTAAACCCATTTTTTAGAAGATAGAAAGCTTTAAAGCTTCATTAAAAATATTTGTTTTCATCATATATACAAAAAAATGAAGTAAAAATGACATGTCTTGGAGGAAGTGAAGGGCCTCCCCATAGAATATGAACACATTTGTTTTTATTAGCATTTTGAAAAAAAATGTAATGATTTCTCTACCAACAATTATACATGTTTTGGGTTATCTAGAAGCATATTTTAGTATTATAATGGTTACTAAGATCAAGTTTAGGTTTGATATATTTCATACTACATGATGTGGTTGGTAAATTTGTTTTTTTATCTTTGGATGACATTGAGGTAATATGAGAAATTTCCCATTAAATATTATGATTTGGCATGGAGATTTTGGGATGACTTCGGCAAAAATGATGGAATGTTGTTGACAAGGATTTTTGTAAAGATGTTATGTATGGGATTAAAATCTTGACATAGATTTGTGATGATTAAAGAGAGCCTCTGGCATATCAAACAACAACCACATATCTAAATAAACGCATAACATCACAAACAACCATATAATTAAGACAACCCATAACTTAGTCACCAAAACCTTTAAAAAAGTCCAATCACATATTGTTAATACCAAGTGAAGAAGATTATATATGTTAAAAACAAACAAGAGATGTTGTTGTTAAAAACAATAAAACCCCTTACATATTATTATTAATATCATTGTTAATACCAAGTGAGGAAGATGATATATGTTAAAAACAAAGAGGAGATGTTATTCCCAAAAACAATAAAACCCCTCACATATTACACCTCATATAAATCACATTGCTAAATTTATATTATATTTTTTTCCAAAATAAGTTATTCGCTATATTTTCCGAGTGAATATTAAGAAGATATTAAATTATGATATTATTAAATCAGATAGATTATTTTGTTCCACCTTCGCCAATCAAAGATTGAAGGATGTTTGTATATATATATTAAATTTGGACTTGAATCTTTCAATGATGATTTCCTAATGCTATTACAAGGATATACTCAATAAAAGGCATCTAAAAAAAGAGACTTGAGAAGATCATCATTAATGTACTCTTCCTACCACTATAGCATCCTCTAAACATCATAAATATCTCATTGTCATTTCCCATGATGACTTGAGAAATCCATTAAGACTTGGAATGCCCATAGCTACCAAATGAGACCGGAAAAAAGAACTAAATTGTGGCACACTAAGTTGAGTTAGTGCCCCCCTCCTATAGTTAACCAATCAAAGGAAAGCTCGAAAAGATTACAAATTCCTGAAGACAAACAAAGTTCAAATGCTTTCCAACACAAAGTTAGCACAAGATGGAGGATGTTCCTCTTTCAAAATAAGTTGTGGATGGTAGACAACTAAGGGAGGAATAGAGCATAACAACTAAGGCACAAAAATAACCAAAATGACCACTAGAGAATTGCCACATTATTGATTAATTTACCAATGCAAATGCCCTTGAACCTTGTAGCCAAAGAGTACCATACCTTGTGTTCAATGAGCAACCATTTGGGCAATGGAGCAGATTGACAAGTCGGCCTACAAAAGAATCATATTCCAACTATCCCATGCCTAGCAAGATTGAACAACCAGAGTTGGGAATGGATGGTACTTATTTGTGCATGTCCTCAACCTTAGATTCCAATAACTTGCCACAATCAAAAACCTTGAATGCCTAGTAGCGCGGCAAGGAACGTGCTTTTCCTAATAAATTGATTAGAGTTGTAAATTGATTGGGTGATGAGGCCTCCCGACTTTTTTCCAAATAACTTTCTCATAGATGTGATCCCTGATTGGCTTGTACAATGGCTTAATGATTGAGCTCTCTTGAAGTGTGAAACCTCTATGTTTCAAATTGAGAAACTTCCACTGATTTTGGAAATTAATCAAGCTATGTTTATGAGCCTTATTAAAATTGTGAAATTCATTACATTACTAGGGTGAATGCTTCTAAGAGTTCAAAGAAGAGCATCAACCCAAGCTTGATTGCTAGTGGTTATTCCAAGACACCAAGCATCACTTATTTTGAGATTTACTTCACAATGGAAAATGATCCCCAACACCTACCACTCCATTGAACTCTTTTAATGATTATTCAAGCATAAAAAGAGCATCATATTTGTGTTTTTGATACTTTATTTACTATAAACTCAATACCCAAACCCACAATCCAAAATTAGCCTATAATAATCTAATCACTCTAAACTAAGGAAAAAGAGTTTTATTTTTTTAACTCAATATCAAACATAACAATTTAAACTAAGGAAAAAGAGTTTTGATTTTTTAACTCAATATCAAACATGACAATAAAGCATTGATCACTATGTCAGGTTTCTCTACTTTGTTTCTTTGTTTGTTTTTTCTCAGCCTTGAGATGGCCATAAGATTATATTAAAAACTTAATGAAAATATCAGATATAATAGTGCTGCTATATGAAGGGTGTCTGCAGTCTGGTTTCCATTTTGGTAGATCTCAAACAGCCAGTTTCCATTTTGACAGATCTCAAACAGCAAGGACCGTAACACTTTTTTACAATATTAATACAAAAGTAGCTTAGTTTAAAAAAAAAAAAACACTGATCACTATAAAAGAAATAAAGCACTGATCACTATAAAGGTGTTTCAAATCCTTTTGTTGGATTGAGTGAATCAATTGCTAATCAATTTGCAACAAGTTTAGAATATGTAAAACAAATTTAAAGAAAGGAGGCGAAGACTAAATAATATCCATGTGTGGAGGTTGATAACTGGTAACGTATTGTAACAATATGGTTGTTTTTCATAAATATATAGAATATGTAAAACAAATTTAAAGAAAGGAGGCGAGGACTAAAGAATATCCACGTGTGCAGGTTGATAACTGGTAATGTATAGTAACAATATGGTGGTTTTTCATAAATATATAGAGCACGTGTGCAGGTTGATAACTGGTAATGTATAGTAACAATATGGTGGTTTTTCATAAATATATAGAGCCCAAAAAAGGGAGGGGATTTCATTGATAAAATGGCAAGGTATTATAAGAGTATGAGTAGAATGAGTATGGGTAGTATGTTTATAGGGGATACATGTTTTTAACGATTACCAGTTACATTGAAGAATTATTATTTTTGTCTCATTGGGCATACACTGAAGAACTTCAGAATGTAATTTCACTTTCATTAATGGGAGTATCTTGGATGGTTGGATGGTGTGTCAATTGGGTGTAGCTTGGATGGTTGTGAGGAATGATTGTTATCCTCCCCACCCAAGTTTTCCCATAATGACATGAATAAAGCTCTCCCCACCCAAGTTCAATTCTCATAATGACATGAATAAAGCTCAAAATGAGTATGTTGCAATGGCTTCGAGCATATGTATTGGAAAGTTGCCTTTGATTCAAAATTGAATAGCAAGGCAACTATTATTTCCGAGGAAAAAAAATATAAATGCTAAATCCATGTGTGATCTTTGACTGGTGCAATGCCCATTGTGATCTTTGGTTGGTGCGTACTCTCCAGGTAATAGCTATGTTATAACTAGCATACCCTTGAAGCAAGGGAAAGGAAACACCGAAGTGAATTTAGGAGGTGGGTGGTTATGTTGTTAAAGAGGGTGGGGTTTGGGATATGGGTTAAGTTAGAGGGTGTTGGTGGCAAAATCTATAGAGTTTTTCATGTGTTTTATGCCCCACATGGCTAGGAGCACATTGAAGATCCTCAATGAGCATCCAGACACTCCTCAACAAGAAGGGAGGTTATGCATGCTTGCGGTTACAAAATTTTGATCTAGGAATGGAAAATGTTTAATTTTTAGGGAAAGAAATCACATCGAGAAAAATCTTTAAAACATAACACAAACCATAAAAAAAAATGGAAGTCAACATATGACCCTTGGCAAGGGAAAGAGAATGGATTTCTAGTTAAGAATGAACTATTATGCATGCATTCTAGAGCCACACATATAAAATTCAAGTTGGCGGTCAAACTTCAAATTCATTCAAGAGAACACTCGACAAAGATGAAAAGTCACTTATTTTTTAATTGAAAAAAGATTCCTCAAAAGCACAACTAAAGATAATATAAAACTTAAAAGAAAAGTTGTTTTTGAAAATCACTGATGAGAGAACCCAACGAAGAAAAAAGTACTCTCCATGTTAAGTTGAAAACAAAACATTGAAGGTACACAGCTCAAGTCTGGGACCAAAGCGCACAAAATCATGTGCACCTCGGACCGCAAACGAGACAGCATCATCGACACTATTGCAGACTGGAGAGACCAGGCTTTTCAATCACCCCTTCTTAACCGTATCTGGCAACTACTTCCAGGCTTCATACTCTGGCAAATCTGGAAGGAAAGAAATAGGAGGATCTTCAAAAATACCCAACTCCCTTGGCAACATTGCTAGAACCAATGTCGCGTCAGTATATTGGAAACTATCAGCCTCCATCATTGGTCTGCAAAGGATCTGACGGAAACATCTTGTGAACTTACTATCCTTCGGTATTGGAAAATCCCTCTTGCTCAGAACTCGCCCCCTTCCCCCTTCTCACTACCTCTTCAAGCATCCCCTCAATTTGGACTCCCCCTGAGGAGGGCTTCATCAAACTCAATTTCGATGGAGCCTCCAAAGGCAAACCAGGTGCAGCGGGTTATGGAGTGGTTTTCCGAAATCACCAAGGACACATCCTTCTCATCAACGCAGGCAGCCTAGGCCACACCACGAACAATGTTGCTAATCTTTGGGGGCTCACCAGAGGATTGCAACTAGTAAAGGAACACAACTACACTAAGCTGATCGTAGAAGGGGACTCCCTCGTCATCATCAATCTCTTCAGGAGAATTCTAAACGGAGCTTACCCAGATCGAATTTCACCCTGTTGGAGACTCTCTCATGGACTAAAAACAATTGCGAATCTCCTGCAGTCCAACCAGGCCTTCACCATCTCACATTAGAAGGAAGGCCAATCAGATAGCAGATGACTTGGAAAACTTGGGAACGGATTGGGATGGACCGGAACTCATGTGCCAAGCGTCCCTCAATCCGCAACATCCCATATTCCAGCACTGTAAGCATAAATCCATGTAGTGGATAAGCCCCCGGATCAGGTGTTGGTGCGGGCCACATGGCATCAGGAGGAGGCGCACATAGGCCAGTGTGGCGAGAGCCACGTGACAGATTCGTGCCAAGCACAACCACCACCCCCATGATGGCGTCTGAGGTGCCATTTAATCCCTCCTACGACGTCTGAGGCACCATTAAGCCTGGTTCGCTTCCCGTCTCTGGCTGTCATTTCGATGGGCGATTTCATTAAGACTTTGCATGTGGCTTGGCCTTCATCTCCACCGGCTGAGTAGACATGGCCCATTCTGGCTTACCTCTTCCTTGCGCTCTCCTACTGTGCTTCAAACCCTTCTTACCTGCACCTTGGTGCTCTCCTGCAACTGGTTATTCTCCCGGCCTCTCCGCTCACCTGGGTTTCTCTCGCAGGCCAACCATTTCTCATGCGCGGTCAACATGCCTAGGCAAAGAGGCAAGCCAAGAAGGGGCTCGTCCTGGACTCCATCCCGACTACGAGTGCCTGTACCTTGCCATGGTTCTCATTTCGGCTTCGAACGCCTATCCCCCTCACAATCTTCGATGTCCTCGCATTCCTCGCACTCATCGCACTCTTCGCAGCCTGACTTGGAACCACTTGCCACCTCTTCCCGGCTTGAAGGTTTGGTTCTCACGCACAGTTCGGTCGACTTACCCTCAGAGCCCTTCCTGGATAGAGCCTCCACTTCTCGGGCACCTCCTGAAGCACCTCCACTTCCCCTGGCCAGCGTACCTTTGTTGGCTTCTGAAACTTTTCACTTCCACCCACCCTTGGAGGTGCCACCATTTCCACATTCTATCTCTGACTCTATCCCAGACGAGCAGATGCAGGACAGCATGGACATTCTATACGGGCTAGTCTTCGACCTCCGACATGGAGTGGATGATCTATAATTCCGACTGCAGCAACTGGATGGGAAAGCCTCTGCACTCCTCCACATCCTCTCCACCTTCCAGAGAGCAGCAGCGCAAGCTGAGCACGTCCCAGCAGAAACGTTTGGTCGGGGCGAACAAGAGCTTCCAGCGGAGGGTGGCAACCTGGGGCAGGCCATGCAGGTGGATGGGGAGGCGGCAACAACGATGGATAAAACGGATGCTGACGCGCAGATGGAATGGCGAGGAACACATGTCGAAGAAGAGCTCTGGAACGAGGCCACCCATGTCACCTGGTCGGAATATAAGCCAAATGTATGACCCCTACAGGGACTCTACTTTAGTCTTAGTCTATTACTCTCAGTTATGTTTATAGTTTTACTAATTTGATAGACATGTAGACCTTAACACCAGCTAGTTGAACTGGTTTCCCCCTTGGGGCAGTTCAGTTACTACAGCCTGGCCATTCTGAACATTCTGCAACTTTGGTTTTGTTTTTGGAGGCTCTTTATACTTTAATGAAATACTCTTACTTACAAAAAAAAAAAAAAAACATTAAAGGCACATGTTTCTCTTATATTGCAAACCTAATCCTTATGTTAGGCCATTCCTCAAGGTTCAATTATCCTCAAAGGCAACTATTTTTCCCAACGAAAATTGTAATTTATCTATTTGAATATAAAAGCAATTTTTTTTCTCGGAAAAGCAGTTGTGTTGCTATTCAATTGAATCGAAGGAAAATTTTCAATACATATAGGCTCAAAGCCATTACAACATACTAATTATAAGCTTGTCATGTCATTTATAAGAATTGAATCCAGGTGGGGAGGATAATAACCATTCCTCACAATCATCCAAGCTAAACCCAATTGACAATATAAAAACAATTCTTAAACTAAAAAGAAAAAACAAAAGTAATGATCACAAGAAATCTCGGTGAAAAAACATAGCCCAACGCAAACCCATCATTCCATCCTCCACCTCAAGGTTTCCAAGAAGGAGGATGCATGTCTTACGCTCGATATTTGATAGGTCAACCATTGGTGGGAAATTGTGAAGAAAAGATATGTATGAGTTTAAAAACCTTAGTCGATGTATCACCCCCAATACACCAAGATTGTAGAAGGAAACACACTTCTCTCACTGCACAATTAATAATTAAATAAACAACTACTCATCGTTATCGTGCCTAAACCTTATTTTTTTCCACATATAGAGTGACGAGTCTTGGTGTTCCTTAAGCAATTAAGAAATGAATTTGTATTGCCCCATATATCAAATTAGTTATGGCCCTAAAATGTGTGAAAATATTAGGTTTTATATTTGTTGTAAATTGAAATATATAGAAAAAAATCTAGGTTTAATGCATGTCTTAACAATATTTTCCCTAAATTGAACAACATAAAAAATTAGTGATATTGTTGCAAGTTTGACGCTAATTATCTAATCATCTAAGGCCACCTATGAATACATATGTTGAAGGAAAGATTTTAGAATTATTATCTCTAACACGGAGTTTAAAAAGAGTTTAGATACTTGAAACAATGATAACCTATCAATTTCAATTTCAATACCACCTACAACACCGAAGACAAGATTTCTCAAAAATTTTGAAGCTCTTAAATTTCAATACCAAACAGAAAAAGAAAGGTAAAAGTTCTCAAAACTTTACACATTTCAACCAAAAGCCCAAGGATATAACGACCTTGTGACTCTTGCTTAATTAATTCACCCATAAAACAACCACATATGTTGCTCAGTGGGGGACTATGGCTGCTACTGTAATTAGTAAAAAAAATTGCAAGACCTGTTTTGTTTTTCTTCATATGATAAGCATACCTTCTTCATTCAATCAATGGGACAACTACTCCAGTACACCCCCACCTCCCAACCATAGTTTTGGACAGACATAGGCATCTAACTTCGTCGACAACCTCAAATGTTCAGCACCTTCCAACTATTATATTTTATATTTTGGAGTTGCGTGCACGCGTAATCATATAATCTTTCAAACAAATACAATTAACTTCTGAATAGATCTATTTAGATATTTTTATATATATGTCATCAGATTTGTTTTTATTCAATGTTTGCGGTGTTAATACCTCCAAATCTTTATATGTGGTTGGAGATCTTTGGAGTCATTGATCATTGGTATATGAACAAACAAAATGGTCAAGCAGTCATTAGAAGGGCTTAAACCATGTGAGTCATAAAATTAATCAAGGATTCGTACTAAAGTTTCTACCCTGAACTCAAGAAAGAAGCATTAATATTCTCATTGCACAAAATCCCAAAACCTATGTTGCAAATATTACAAAATATCTACTAACTTGGTGGGTAGGGGCACCTGGCAATGGAGACGCCCCCTTGTTACTTTCTTCACAAAGTTCTTGCCCTCACTGTGCTTGTTCAAACAGACTAGTACCAAGAAACACAGGAGAAAGATATGTCCAACCCATGGTAGACGAGTCTGAAAGAGATGACAAAGGTATGTCCAACCATCTATTTAGATGGTGCACCACTAACTAGTGGGTTGATATATGACAACATTTATCATTACACTTGGAAGTAGATCAAGACCCTGGAATCCAACTTCAACAAAGGAAAGGACTAATGTGAATTATAATATTTTGACAATTGCCACAAAGTCAAATTGGAACAGTGATCAATTCTCAGTACTCTAAGATGAGAGCTTTTAAATTGATCCTATGGTTTTCTCTATTAAAGAACCAGATGTTAGATGATGCACCACCAACAAGTGAATTGATATATGACAGAGCATTTGACATTACACTTGGAAGTATATCAAGACCCTAGAATCCAACTTCAACAAAGGAAAGGACCAATGTGAATTAAAATCTTTGATAACTACCACAAACTCAAATTGGAACAGTGATTAATTCCCAATGCTCTAAGATGAGAGCTTTGAAATCGGTCCTTTAGTTTTCTCTATTAAAGATCAATTTCTTGCAAAGATCTCAATGATTCAATATCTTTGACAATTGCCTCAAACTCGAACAAGAATCCATTTTCAATACTCTTAAATATTGAAGCTTTAAAATTGATCTTGGTAGTTTGTGGAATCAATTGCATTGTAGATCGAATCCTAAACCACTACACCAATGTATATATGAAAGAGTTATTTTAAACCATTTATTAGATAACCAACTCTTTAAACAACCTTTTTATTCCAAAGAGTGGATCATTTTCATTACTAACAAATAAGCAACATAAGATCATTGGAAGAGATTTTAACTGTGGAAAAAACATTATAATTTTATTAAGATAAACAAAATTGCATTCCATAAATGTTGAATTACATTCCAAAAACCTTATTAAGACTTTGCAGTAGGTATACCTCTATAAAAGAGTGTATCCTTAATAGCATCAAATGTGCATTAAAAAAAACCAAAATTACATCATCATAAGCTTCTCAAAAGAGATCCAAAAGAAGATAGATATGTTCCATTTAGGCTTACAACAAAATCAACAGAGCATTCGAGAAATTTTCTATTACATTCTTTCCAATTTAATCATAATAAATAAATAATGTAGTGTGCAGAGCATCGACTCAATGGAAAACCAATTATATAAAAGAAGGATGTGCATATTCATAAATATGCCCTACAACATGTTCTTGAATAATCCAATCCCTCATCCTTAGGCAGTACATCTACGACTTGGTTCCTCTCCTTGTACTTCTTGTATACATGGTGAAAACAAATCTGATCAAAATCACATAACAAATCTAGAATCTCAACTAACACAAGTTGCAAAATGAAATTTCTCATAGTGAACTATGTCAACTCCTTCAACAATCTAATGATCAGAAGTGAGTTTCCAAACACTTGCAATATGTTAGCACCTTTTTCAACAACCAACAAAAGAGTCAACCTCAAGGTCATTAACTCAACAATTAACTCAACGAGATCGTTAGTTCCAAGCCCCAGCCTGCTTTGAAATATTAAAAAAAAAAAAGATCCCCCAAGTGTAAGGACCCACCAACTTCACAGAGTCCAGGGTACACTTGTGATGCACCATCAAAATAGGCCCATGCACTTGATTTGTCAATCTGATCCTAGACAATTTACCTTCTAGGTTTATCCTTAACATGTGCTTCAAAGAAAATTAAATGGTGAAACCTTGAGTAGCACAATGGAACAAAGGAATGAGTTTCTCCTCAAAAGATAATTTTTATTTTCTAGATTCCTCATGATAATATCACAAAAAGTGCTTTAATCACCTTTGTATTGAGGTTTTTGCACCATTTTTTCAATGTTTTTTCAATAGTGTTTGCTAAACCAAATATTCTTTAAAACCCAAACATAATCTCCACCTCTTTACAATCTTGAACACTTTATGAAACAAGTCATTCCAGATTGGATCCCTATTTACATATATTAGGTTTCTAGATATAAAGATTACAAATAAAAAAGATTATGTATATAATTTTTCAATGCTTTTTTGAGCAGTCTCGTACTCGAGTGGCACGGAGTCGGTTCTAACTGCTACCACTATAACCTCCATGTGCCATACGTATTCCCCTTAAATCGAGGGGATTTGAACTCAGAACCTCATCGAACATAACACTTCATATCACGGCACTTGCCAATTGAGTTGCCCCCAGGGGCTATTTTTCAATAGTGGTTGTTAAACCAAATATTCTTCAAAACCCAAACATAATCTCCACCTTTTTACAATCTTGAACGGTTTATGAACAAGTTAATAGTGTAGATTTTTTGAGTATAGATTAAAGGGAAAGGCAATCATACAACAACAAAGTGGGGTGTTGGCAGACTGGAAATTGCAGACTGGAAATTGATTTGATAGATCGCGGCATCATGGTGAGAACCCACACTCAAATGTCCACCCCATTAACCATGAAATGTCCACCATTTTCTCGTACAAAACGCTTTGGAGCGACCTCTTCTTTGAGTCGTGCCAATCCAAGTTACTACAGAAGATTACTACCACATGTCCAAGTTCTTCATTAGTTCCATTAGTTGAAGCTCTGTTTGAGACCGCCAACTATCACAATGAAAAAATCCCACCTGTGGAAATTGTTGAGAAATTTTGATCCAACATGACTTACACAAACCGCAAGCTCGTTGGCAACACCATAGAAGTCGCCAAGGTATTTTCTTTCTGTTTTCTTTTGTTCCTCGGTAATTTTAAGCATGATATTCCTCAAAGTTTTCGCTATTTCTTAGCATCCATTATCAAACTTCCTAGCCATTGCAACAGGCTTCTTGAAGCCCTAGGAGCACCTACAAACAACTGCATATACTAGGCCGACAGAGAAACATTAGGAGGAAATAAGGCGTTGGAGCCTTTGATCAAACACTTCCCTAATCTTTACGACAAGCAAAGCCTGGCCTTGACAGGAGAGCTTGAACCTCTATTTTATAGGATTTTCGAAGTAATTTAAAGGATTTTCATATTAATGTTGCTAATTAGAATCATAAATATATTGCAATTAAAATAGTATTATATGTTGTTGGTCCACTATTTTGATGATGACCTCTTACAATTAGTGAAGATTGTACAATTTGAAAAAAGAGAATGTATATCCCCATAGACGAGTGTGATATATATTCCCCTAAAAATGAAAATAAGAGCTCTCAAAATGTGAAAAATAATGATACAAATGTTCAGATGAATACTTTCTACAAGTCTTGGTTCTTTGCATTTGAATGAGAATAAAAAAAAATTATTAAAAAATTGTCTCTCCCCCTTTGCATGTACTCAAGTGAGGGAGGAGGGAGACTTGAAAAGTTGGAAGTTACCTTAATTTTAACATAAAATTTAATTTGTAAATAAATAAAATAAATTTAAATTTAATATTATTAATTTAGTGTTAAAATATAATTTTGAATTATAAAATTAAGATATTATTTATTTTCTTTTTTTCATATTTAATAAATGAAAAATAAAGTAAAATGAATATGTACAATAAATCAAAACTAATCTATACAAATATTATTATTTAATATGAAAATATAACCTTGTATTTTAGATATATGAAATTTTAATTTTAATTTATTTTATATTCTATTAGAAAATCAAAATTTAAAGTTTCTATTATGTTTTTTTTTATTTCTTTTTAAATCATTAAACTCCTTTTTAATGTATATATTTTATGTTTCATTTTAATTTTTAATGTATATATTTTATGTTTCATTTTATATTGCTTAGATTTTAATTGGTTGATGTGTTTAATATATAATTTTTTTATATTGAATTAAATTCCAAATTAAAATGAACTTATGTTTTAGTTACTTAATAATATAAATTTAAGCTGAATTTATGTTTTAGTTACTTAATAATATAAATTTAAGTTAAATTTATGTTATAATAGTATAACACTATAAATTTGATTTTATTAAATTGTACACTTCAGGAATTTATGTTATAATAGTATAACACTATATAAATTTTATTTTATTAAATTGTACACCTCAACTTCTTTGAAGGTGATTAAATTTTTTTATAATTTCTTGATCTTATTAATCTCGTAGTCTTTGAAGGTGATTAAATTTTTTTATAATTTCTTGATCTTATTAATCTCGTGGAGGATATACATAACATTAAAATTGACAACTTATGTGAATAAATTACTAATTTCATACCGAAACTACAAAATTGAAAAGCCTAGGGAATAGTAAAAGGCAAAGTCACTCTAACATCTAATAAACTCTTTTAAAAGTGTGAAGTATGGAGACACAATACAATATGCTCATGAGCATTTCACTACAACATATTTTATCCTATCGGTTAAAACAATGGTGATATGGCCATCCAGATATGAAATCTCTGAGGCTTACATAAAGTGAACATATTATAACATATATCATATCTCTGAGGCTTACATAAAGTGAACATATTATAACATATATCACTGCAACTTTTGTTAGAGTTCCCAGCCAACTTAAGTCAATCACCTAAAGCTTTCATGTCACACCAGCATGATTAAAATTGTATGCCACTTTGAAACACCATCAAATTTCTTGGACCCATCGAACGAGGATTCAATAAATATTAAACCCATATGAGCTTTGGAGGAATTCAGTTGCCCCGGAGCTCCATTAGATCCAGTATTGTCCCAAAAAACCGATACAAAAGTTCTTCTAAGCATGGAAGGGAGTTAATGTTATAACAACAAATGTGATCAGGCTATACTAAAGTAAAATTGCTAAGCCTGCAATTAGAAGTAGCATATATATTCACAATAAAAATTAGTTGTAAAAAATGAAACAAGTCTTTGCTTTTTTAAAGTTTACATAATGCATATTGTTGTTCTCATATCTACTGCTTGAGCTTTTTCTCATTTTGCTGTCTGTTCAAATGGACAATAAGCTGATGGATCAACTCTTTGTTGTGGTATAGCTGACTGAGCTGCATACTGTTGCACTGTATGATTTGAGAGTACAGAGACTGTCATTGTTGTTGCATTACTGAATACATAGTCACAAACTTTAGATCAGTAATAATTTTGTACTGAAATTTTGATTTTTTTTCCTTTTAAAGTATTTTGAATGAAGTTTCTCATGAGCGGTCACCTGTGGTTGCAGGAACCGCGGAAGGTGTGGATATGATTCCCCGTAATTCTGTTGTGGAAAACTTTAAATTACATTTCCAGGGGCTAGAGTTGGGAATTGTAATGTATGTGAAGGCACACTTAATTTCTGAATGGTCCGTCGTTAGCAACTTGCAGAGGTTGATTGAGTGTGTAGCATGGATAAAGTGTAGGGCTTGAGACCATTCCCCGGGCAGGATAGATTTGGGGAAATTGAGTTCCTCCATATGGATTGTAGTAGTTGTGCACATATAGGAAGACAAAAATACACGTTTGGCTTTGTTGATCATACTATTAGAAAATGAATCATCTTATAGAAAAATGTTTCAAAGCAAATGAGAATTGAAGATTGTGCTGTTTCTCTTATGTTTCTGATGCCACTTCTTGGTCCAGTTTCCCTACAGGTGAACTTGCCACAAGGTCACAATTTTTATTTTGCAAAATTGTTCTTTCCCAGGCTCTCAAAAAAAGGACTCCGAATTAATTTTCCACACCAATCCTATACTTTCTATTTCACTTAAACAAGGTATATCAACCTAATAAAATCAAAGCGCCCCAAATCTCTGAAATACAGTCACTTTTATTCATCCAAGTCATCTCTTCACATTATTTCCTTCATAAGCTCATAATCAAGCATGCAGGCAAATTATCTCAACACTTCACATTATTTCCTTCATAAGCTCATAATCAAGCATGCATGCAAATTATCTCAACATGCAATCTTCTTGAGCTGATGTCAAAAATGCCACTGCAAGCCCTTTGATAGCCTGCCACCTAATCTGCTGCCACTCAAAACCCAAGGATTAAAGAAAAAGCATAAAGGTTTTCCTAAAGACTTCAAACAATATTACCTCCATAACGACAGGTTTTCACATAAAAATAGATCAATATCTCCATGCCTAGCTACCAAACACGACAATAAAAAATATAAACTAAACAAAAGCACCAAACCAAAAACTTCATTAACATCGATTAAGAAAGCTTGCTCGAGTAGAGTAATGTGGAAGTGAGATCTAAACTGTCTTACCAGGCCCTAGTAAAACAAATATTTGAAACTTCAGTAACCATCCCCTTAAGTTATCAAATTGCGAGCGTAATAGACACAATACACATAGCTTGTCATATGTTGATGATGAAAGCGCACCTTTTGGCCAATAGGGTTGTGATTCAATGGCGTAGGCAATGGCTTTCAAGCCACCTACCAGGGTTCTATTCTCTTGGATGGCATGTGCTTAATTGTTTGTCGGAGTGAACATGCTATTGTGGGGTTCACCCCTGGGTGGCAGATTCACCCTGCACAATAAATTGATGATGGCTTTAATTTTGTCTTCTAAAACCATGAGAGTAAAGATAAGCTTTACTTCTTAGGATTTCTCTCAAACATACAAAGATGTCTTTTGGGAATGGTAAGGAACTAAAAAGAAGACCACGTACCTTCTCCTGTATGCACACTATGCCCAGTGTGGCCGTTTTTGTTGAATTGGCAGGGTAGGGTTTGAAAGCACGAGATTCAAAGGTTTTTTCTTTGTTGTTTGTTGGTGAAAGAGAACTTTGTGGAATCTGTTTATATTGAGGTTTTCGGGCATGAAAGCGCTAGACAAAAACTCAAATCACCCAAATTATCTCTCTACCACAAACATTAAATAAATATCTAAATTACATTTTCCTTCCATTACATTAAAATTACATTAAATGAATATCTAAATCAAATTTTTCTTCTGTACCATTAAAAGATAATTTATAAAAACTAAAACCAATAAGTTGGTATTAGTGTCTAATTTTAAAATTAATGTGAACCACAAAATGAACTTAATGAAGCAATAATATGAGACACATTCTATGAGACAAAGAAACAGAGATGTCAAGTCGCTAATTACATTTATTAAGAGATAATATGAAAAACTATAACTCGATTACGTTTATCATCAAAATATAACTTGTTAGAAATTGTCCAGTTTTTTAATTAATGTGAGCCACAAAATGAACTCAATGACGTGAGTATGATTTTCCTTTAAATTAAGGTGTGCACAAAATTATCGCCATTTGAAAGGATCGGTACCACAGCCATGAATCTAAAAATAACTTAAAAGTTCCAGGCATCAAGGAACGCAAATAACGC
>ML823300.1:79636-115200 GCA_009831015.1 Picea engelmannii | reverse complement strand
ATACCTTAGGTGACCCCTTTGAGTGGTAAAGGGATGTTGATTATATCAAAAGGAGGTCAAAAAGGGTGGTACTGGCATATAGTTGGAGGTCAATGGTATGTAGTATGGGAAAAGAACATGGTCAAAACCGGGGACCAACAATGAGCAGAAAGGAAGTGTCCCCTCTCTTACCTCGAGAGTTTCATCTTCTTCTGCACCCACTTTTAGAAATCCAAGTGAAAATAATTTTCAGCCTAAAGCTATCATGCCTCATAGTTTGTGTAACTTTTGCGAGGAACACCATGAGGAAAGTACATGTGAGGTAATTAAGAGTTTCATAGATAAAATATTTGGTAAGAGACCTGAAACTACTATTATTGTCCTAGACTTTGTAGAGCCAAAGGATGTTATGATCATAAATCATAGGAATAAATCCTATGCTCCCAAAAAAAAATATGATCCTCCCCGCACTTCTTCTAGCCCAAGATCATCTTCACCAACTGCTATTGTTCAGGTTCCTAAGGCTCCTGATAGTCAAGGAAATACCTCCCTTCTCCCCTCTTCCAAATACAACATTTTAAATAAGTTGGACAACATCAAAGCAGATGCAACCCTCCTGGACATGGTTGTCATCCCCGAACAACAAAAACATATGGAAACTTTCATGGAAGGAAAAGCTTCCATTGTAGCCAACCTCTATGAAGAAGTAGATGAAGATGATTCATCTATAAATAAAGTAGGTGTACATAACTTTAGACACCCTATAAAAACAACCCCATTTTATATTTATGTAAATATTATGGATAAGATTGCTCATTGTTGCCTCATTGATGGCGGTTCAAGCCCAAGTGTAATGTCAAAGATTATTATGGAAGATCTAGGCTTGTCTTGTACAAATGAAAAATCCAACAAGATGCTCTCTTATAATAGTCTACAACAAACAACTATAGGTGAAATCAAGGATGCGACCTTGGTTTTGTGCGCACACCCTGAAATAAGGACAACCCTTAATATTTAGGTAATTGATATTCCAGTAAGTAATTACTCGATCATCTTAAGAAGAGTTTGGAAAGATTTGATGGGTGGATACCTCTCACTCGACATGATACACTTATCAATTCCTCGGAATGATAAAAAAATCATAGTCCTAAGAGGGGAGAATTTCACCTTACATAGAAAGTGCCCCACAGCCTAATGTGAATCATATTGAGGAGGACCTAGGAGTGTATCTCACCTTTGTCGATGAGGAAAACAGTACCTTGGAACAAATCGACTTAGACGATGGGATGTGGCATATGCACTTTGATGGTTCATGCTCCAATGAAGGAAACAAAGTTGGTATTATCTTGTACTCTCCTGTGGGTAAAATTCATAACTTTTCCTATAGGTTAGAGTTTGTTTGCACAAACAATGTCACTGAATTTGAAGCATTATTGTTAGGCATTGAAAATGCCTATAATTTGGGTTGTGGTCACCTTACAGTTTTTGGGGATTTTGAACTTGTTGTAAACCTTGTACGTAAGATATACTCTCCTAGCAAAAATTTGATGAAACACTACACCCAAACTGTTTGGGCACTTATCTCGAACTTACTATCTTTCACCGTCACTCATGTTAAAAGGGAATTGAACTCAATGGCTGACCGGTTCGTTGTTTTTGTAGCCTCTCCTACTCGACAACTTCTCCCACAAAGACCTGATTGTACCTTTCGATCTTTGTATCGTCCGCACATCCCTGAAAACATAGAGTCATGGCAGATCTTCCCTAGTGATGAGAGCATCTGTGATTTCATTCAAAATGAACCTTATAAGCCTAAGGAAATTATATTGATGGAAGATAAAAAAATTCCTAAAGGCTTGACTCCTCTAGAAAGTTCATTTTCATCGATTGATGTAGGAAACAAAGATAAACATAAATAAGAGGAGTTGAAAAGGAAAGTGGGTGAAACCATTTCCTTAAACATTGGAACACCCTAGTCTCCATAGAACGTTAAAATAGGTGCCCAATGTTCTGTTGAAGAAAAATTGAAGTTCGCTAGGCTTCTTAGTGAATTTCAAAATGTTTTTGCTTGGTCTTATGAGGATATTCGTGGTTTTGATCCTTCTCTTATACAACATGCCATTCCTATCAAGGAGTGCATAAAACCAGTTAGGAAAAAACAAAGACCCATTAACCCTGCACTGGGAGCAACTATTCGAAATGAGTTGGAAAAACTCTTGAAGACTGGGACCATTTTATCGCTTAAGTATTCTGAGTGGGTTTCCAATTTGGTTCCCGTTCGAAAAATAACTGGTCAAATAAGATTATGCATAGATTTTCGTGCATTGAATCGGGCTAGTATAAAAAATCACTTTCCTCTTCCTAATATGGAAATGATTTTTCAGTAAGTTGCAGGGTCACAGATGATGTCCTTACTTGACGTTTTTTTTGGTTACAATCAGATCAAGGTAAAAATGGAAGATAAATATAAAACCACTTTTATTACTCATTGGGGCACTTTCGTTTATGAACATATTCCTTTTGTCTTATCTAATGCAGGTGCCACTTTTCAAAGAGCTATGCAAATAGCTTTTGACGATTTGATTGGCAAGATTATTTAGATTTATCTTGATGACTTAATTGTATACTCTAAAAACCGATCAGATCATTTTGGTCATCTTAAAAGAGTTCTCATGTGATTAAGGAAATTTGGCATTTCTCCAAACCCTTCTAAGTCTATTTTCGACATTACCAAGGGAAAGCTCCTTGGACAGATTATCTCTGATTCAGGAATAAGCATTGATCCTGAAAGGTTTGATGCTATCCTAAATTTGTCTTCTCCCACTTCCAAGAAGGAGGTTCAAGATTTTATGGGTGTTATTAACTTTGTCCGTAGGTTTGTTCCTGATTTTGCTGTAATGGTCAAGCCAATTCATAATCTGCTTAAACAAGATCGTTCTTTTTTCTTGGACAAATGATGTCGAAAATGCTTTTGTAGGGATCAAGAAAGCAATCAATTCCACACTGGTTTTGGCGAAGCCAGATTTTGAGAAAGAATTTATGATATATACTAATGCCACAGAGGAAGCAATTTCTGTTATCCTCATGCAAGGTGATGACCAAGGTAACAAAAAACTAGTGGCAGACATGAGTCAAATATTGTCTGATGATGAGTTTAAATATTCTTTTATTGAAAAACATGCTTTCTCTCTTATTAAGGTTGTTGAAAAATTTCGCCACTTCATTTTAGGTAAGCACACATTGGTAAAAGTCCCTTTACCCACTGTCAAGTTTTTTCTATCACAGACTTATCTTTCAAGGAATATTGCACATTGTCTTAACAAGATCCAGGAGCATAATTTAACTATCGTGACTTCTAACACCATCAAGGGATGTGACTTAGCCCTTCACTTAGCTCACCATGCTGAAAATAATGAAGAAATTGATGAACAAGATAGCACTCTATCCACATTGTTCTACATTGATAATCAAATCCTTCCTGTGTCTGAACATCCTTGGTATAAAAACTTGGTTTACTATTTGCAAAATCAAAGATGTCCAAATAAATTAGACACTCATCAAAGAAAAAGGCTCAGTCTTGAATCTGCTAGATACATCATTATAGGAGACTTCTTGTTTAGGAGATCTGCCGATGGTATGTTGCTTCGCTGTGTAAACAATAAGGAAGCACAAAAATTGTTGCAAGAAACTTATGGTTCTTCAAATTCTGTTATTCATGTAGGAGGTCATTTTTTTGCTAAAACCACTGCTTTTAAGATTATCAAAAAATGATACTATTTGCCTTCAATCTTTCGTGATTCTAATTTTTTTTCAAGATCTTGTGACAAGTGGCAGAAATTTGCTGGGAAGGAACGTCTTTCAGCCATGCCTTTGCAACCTGTCCTTCCATACTTTCCTTTTTCAAAATGGGGTTTGGACTTTATTGGTCCTATTAATCCTTTGTCTTTAGCACAAAAAATATTTATATTGATAGCCACAGACTATTTTACAACATGGGCTGAAGATATCCCACTTAAACATTCACATGATGAGCAGGTAATTTCTTTCCTTGAAAATAATATTTTTTCCATATTTGGTCTTCCTTTGGAAATTATTATAGACAATGGTCCCGCTTTTATTTTTTCTAAGCTGACCCAATTTTTAGCTAAGTTGGGGGTTAAAAATTTTACCTCATCAGCTTATTACCCCCAAGAGGATGGGCAGGTTGAGTCTACCAATAAGAATCTGGTAAGAATTATCAAAAGGATCATCGAAGATAAGCCTTGTCAATGGCACACTCTCCTCACTTATACCCTTTGGGTAGATCGAACCACTACCAAGGTGAGCATTGGTTTCACTCCTTTACAACTTGTTTATGGTCAAGAATCCATTCTTCCTATTGAGCTGGAACTTTCCTCCTTAAGTTTAATGCTACAGGTCGAAGAATTAAATTCTTCTGATGTTTCTCAAAGAATGAATGCACTCCTGGATCTAGAGGAGCAAAGGACATTTGCCTTGGGTAATATAAAAAGAAGACAACAAACTGTTAAAAAATATTTCAACAAGAGTGTCCAAGCTGTCAAATTTAAAGTCAATAAGAAGGGACTGTTGTGGGATTCAACACATGCTGATAGAGGAAGACATTCAAAGTTTCAAAAATTATGGCTGGGTCCTTTTAAGATCATTTTTTTCCTGGGTGCAAATTCTTATATTCTAAAAGACTTACAAGAGCGATTGTTTTCCTACAGCACTAACAATTCTCACTTAAAACATTACGTGGAACCAACTTGAAAATGTTAACGTTGTTTGCAATGTTTTGTATTATAGTAGTTTTCATTTATGCTTTTATTATAGTAGTTTTCATTTCTGCTTTTATTATAGTAATTTTCATTTTTGTTTTTACATTAGTAGTTTTCATTTCTGCTATTTCTTTTTCTGTCATTTTATTTCTGCTTATTTCAATTTTGTTGTTTCATTTCTGTTATGACATTTCTTGCTTTTTATTTTGACTTCAATTTTTGTCAAAAATAAAATGTTGGATCAATTTTTCCACGACGACGCTTCTGCAAAGTATTGTTGATCAATAACGATCAAGATTACACGGTTGTCATGATGTTCCCTTTGAAGGCATCATTGAAATTGTTATTTGCTTTCACTACTGTGTTATGAGATAGTTGGTTTTATCCCGCTTCTGCTTTCGTTTTCTTCATCCATTTCGAGATTCAAAAGAGCAAGTTCAGAAAAAATTTCTCCTTGAAGTCAAGAACAATTTTTAGTTGAATGATTATGCTTACAAGGATAAACCCCCTCAAACTTAACACTTTACATGAATTATTCCCAAATTCCCGGTCATTTTTCCATTAAATCTTCTCACTTCCCCCTGTTGCATAATCATTCCAATTTTTATCTTCTTGATCTGATGTTACTTGGTTTGAGAAATCAGACATTTTGAGTTCTTAATCCGTTGGAAACAAATTTCCCTGTGGAGTCGCCAGTTTATTGACGATTAAAATCATAACGATGAATTTTGCCTGCAAAGTATTGCTAAAGCCCTATTATTTAACTATGCTAATAATATAATACTAGTAGGTGGGACCCCCTTGTAGACTAGAGGCGCAAGGATAGACATATCACACTTTTTTTTGCTGTTGTTTTTTATGTTGCCTACACATTCCTACATTGTTGACGATGCAGTCTTGGTTTCATTTTGACATGGTAATAGGTGGATGATGCATTTTTGTGGAATTCTTTTTGTGATCCAAAATAGTTTTATGGTTATGAGGAGCATGTTATTTACAGTTGCTATGATTTAACCTTGTCACTAATCCTTATGAACAATTACCTAGCCACATCTATGCAAGAGATATTTTAATGGTAGCAAGATCAAAACAAGAAAAAAAAAACTATGAAAAAAATTCTAAAGGAAAAGAAGTTATATGTTTGAGTTATGATAAAAGATTATATGCAAGTTTGAATGAAAAAGTTAAAGGATATTAGTGTTAGTCCTAACTATTATGCTATTGTTGGCTAGTGGGCTATGTGAATTTCATTAGATTTGAATGGGGCACATATAGCATTTCAATATGTATTATGGCATGGAGTTATGGCAAGGATTAACGTGTAAATGATATTGGGTGACACACTATGCAATGAATATCGTCGCAAATTTCACAATGTTTTGGCATTGAATACATGGTTGAATTGTTGGTGAATGTGATGCTTGTTGGGTTGTCTCATACTTCGAATTGAATAGGCCAGGTGATGGAAGCAACGTGCATTTATTACACGTCACTCCATACTGCCCCTATCGGTCATCACCCTAGCATTGTTCCATTGTTGCATTTCTCTCTCTCTTGGTTGTGAAGCTATGCATTTTCAGGATCTTGGAAGAAAGAAGGACCGGCCTACTCGCCATTTAAGTGTTTTTCCACAGGTATGATTCTTTCTCTCTCCATCCATGAGGTATTCTTTGTTGTATGAAAAAATGATGGTTCAATGATGCTTGGATTCTGTGTGTTCTTGAGAATTTCGACTGTGTATATATGTGTTATGGCTCTCTATGATGTCTGTAAAATGTTTGGGATTTTAAGAAAAATAATTGGGTATTTTAAGTTGCGCATTGATTGGTTGTTCTGTCAGTTTAGTATCATGTTGGGTTTGTATGGAATAATAAGTGAATGGTGGTACATATGGCTTTGCGTTGATGATGGAGGGTTTTTTTCTGTCTATTACTGTTAGTTAACTCGTTCCCTCACAGTCATGGTGGTAACCCTTACCCAGTTGCAGAGGAATGGCCAACAGTTGATGTTCTCTTTCTTCAAACCTCGTGGTGCAAACCTCCTACCCTTAGGCCGAGATCCGCGCAAGATATTTTCTAAACCACGACAAGGGTTAACTGAACTCCTTGTGTAAACCCACAAAGGATTTCGTGTCTCGTGAGTTGGAAACTTCGAATGCAATGCCACAGCTCTTGACAATAGCCGAAATGCGAAATTGCAAATGGGCTTAAGATGTAAGCCCCTTCTCCAACCTCCTTTCCAATGTGACCACATCCAAGCCTTAACGCAAGCACCTTTCGCAACTCGCGACTTCACGAGTTGGAGTGTTGATCTACCATGCTCTTCCCTCCTGAATCCCCGAAACACGATAATTCGACATTATGTGGACTCTGCCAAAGCGATGCGTACATGCTACTTGTCTCCTCTGCTTTTCCCTACTTATGGGGTGAGTCCTTGCCACCTGTCCACGCGGACTTTCCAGCTTTCGCAACTCGAGCGAACAACCAACAGTCGTTCCTCTTCCTCTATGGATCCCCGACTTCGAAATCGTACCCTCGACGAGATCCACGACTGTGTGCATCCCTCAATCCAACGGTCCTGGCTGTATCGGGATTTCGCAACTCGAAAGTTCGCAACTCTCGAGTCCAAACTTGAACTACTCCACTTCCCGATCCCCAATATGGCGAATTCACATATGAGATCAACAGTCCTCGTTGATCCGGATCTAACGGTCACCACTCCTAAAATTATGGGTGTTGCAAGATACTCAGTCTTAATCCCTCTATTGGTCTATCAGATCCAACGGCCTACGAAACTTCAACACTTCTCCTTGAAGTGATTCCATCGTTTGTTTCAACTTCTCTAGGACTTCTGCCAAATGACTTGGTGTCCTTCCTCCCAAACTTGACTTCTGGGAGATGATTTCGACCTCCGTCTTTATTCGAACACTTCAGAGGTTCTATCCCTTCTGAGCTTTTGCTTGTGAAATAAAGGCTTCCAAAAGGGTCCCTGCATGCACTCCTTGCAGCAAAATTTTTAAATAACCTCTAGTTATTTGGGTCTTCGGCTCTGTGAACTCTTTGCAACAAATAATTATTCAACTCCTCTGTGATTTTGAAAGAATTTGTTCCCTTTCCCAGCCCACGCACACTTTGCACGACTATGTGCTTCTACTATCAATATTGCCTGTAAAGACATAATTTGAATCTCCTCCGAGAGTTCTGAGATAAAACTCAGAGCCTGGTCGACACACTCCTTCCAGACCCTCCACTGCACACTTTGCAGGATTTCTCATAAAGAGAAACAACTGAAACTCATTCTCCCCTTATCCAAAATTCAAACATTCAACACATAATTCTAGAGCCTATATACACACATAGTATTGAAAGAAAATGCATACAGAGAATGCAAACAAGCCTGCAACATACCATTTAATAGGTGGTTCCAACAACCATAACAAACACACAGATTGGAATCAAAGATTTCTTCTATTAATTCTAGTGCTCATGTACATGGCGAATAACTAAAAACGCATAAAATTCTTTGTTCTCCTCTGTGCATCTCTACAGCTTACGAATTATGAATAATAATACAATGATACAAGGGTTGAGGGTGTCTATCATCCGTTTTCCCTCTTATGATCCTAAACTGTCTAATCTATCATTTAAATCTACCTACTTGCATTAAACACACATAAATTCCTATTACATTCAACAGATAGGAACATACGCTCCAAAATCAATTTGGATCTTCAAGATATAAATGTGAATTCACTTTCCTCCTATCTATTACATTAATGCTTCAGATTTTAAACTTCAAAACGTTTTCACAAAAAATGTATTTAATTGCATCTACGCGTCCAACTGTCTCTTTGGCTAGGCATGCACTTGGCTTTATACGATGCTCCTACATCATACTCCCTCGCTTGAAAATTTTCATGAACTCATGTTCATGAGCTCTTGCACAGTCTATCCATGCTTTTGAATTTCTGCTTCATTCTCCCAACTGGATGTCCTTTCCACTTGACCAAGTATTCAAAATACTCTTTTCTCCTGGTCTTTCTGCTAATCCTCTTGTCAATTATGCTTTCCATCTGTGGCTTTTCAGCTATAGGCATTTGTTTCGTCCATTGAATCTTTTCTTGTTCACCTTCTTCTTCTGTTTCTTCAGCTCTGTAAGGGTACAAATCCGTGACATTGAATATCGGTGAGATTCTGACCCATCGGGTAATTCAATCTCATATGCGTTTTCCACGAATTTCCTTATGACCTTGCATGGTCCAATTTTCTTCATCTTCATCTTGTTGTATGTTCCCCTTGGGAACCTTTCCTTCCTCAAATGTGCAAGGATCAAATCACCAACTTCAAATTGAAGTTCTCTCCTATGTTGATTTGCTCTACGCTTGTACTCTTGACTTGAACTCTGCAATCGCTCCTTGATTCTGCTATGAAGCTCCTTCATTCCTTTTGCACTAGCACTCCTAAATTCAACTTGTTCTGAATCTTTCAATTCAGAGACTCTCCTTGGCTGCATTCCATATACAATTTGGAATGGACTTTTCCATGTGCTTCTATTGAGTGAATCATTGTAAGCGAATTCCGCCTGTGGCAGAATGTGATCCCATTGACTGTGGTGTTCAGTCACTAAGCTCCTTAAGAAATCTCCCAAGCTCTTGTTCACGACCTCTGCCTTTCCATCCGTGTGAGGATGATATGTTGAGCTAAAAGACAAGTTTGTCCCCAACGTCTTCCACAAGGTCCTCCAGAAATGTCCTACGAACTTGGTATCTCGATCAGAAATGATACTCCTTGGAAAGCCGTGAAGTCTGACGACTTCCTTGAAAAACGAGTTCGCAATATGAGTTGCGTCACTGGTTTTCTGGCATGGTATGAAATGTGCCATCTTTGAAAATCGGTCTACCACTACAAAGATTGAATCATATCCCCTCTCTATCCTTGGCATTCCTAGTACGAAATCCATGCTCATCGTGTCCCATGGCCTTTCGGGTATAGGTAATGGCTGATATAACCCTGCGTTCTTCCTTTTTCCCTTCGTGTGCTGACAAATTTTGCATCTGTCCTCATCCATGGCGAATAATATGAGCCATTCAACTTTGAGAACATTTTTTCATGACCGAAGTGCCCGACCAATCCTCCACTGTGCTTTTCCTTCAACAAATTCTCCCTCATGGAGCATTTCAGAATACATAGTTGATTTCCCCTGAACAATATTCCATACTGGATCATGTACTTTGTCCATTGGCTTCTTTCCCTGAGAATTGGATTCTCAGATGCCTCATATGCCTCTTTGAAATCTGGATCATCCCCGTACATTTCTTTGAGGTTATCAAAACCCAAAGTCTTAACTCTAAATTCCTTCATAAGCAAACATTTCTTGCTCAAAGCGTCAACAACTTTGTTAGCAGTTCCAGAAATATGACTAATCACGAAAGTAAAATTCTGCATGTATTCAACCCATTTAGCATGTTTTTGGTTCAACTTCTCCTATTGAGTCACGAATTGCAAAGTATGGTTATCACTGTACAAAACAAACTCTTTTGGAACCAAATAGTGCCTCCATTTCTTCAACGCTTGTATGACTGCGTAGAATTCTTTGTCATACGTGGAGTACTTAATCTTCGATTCATTCAGTTTTTCACTGAAGTACGCGACCGACCTGTTGTCTTGTCTCAAGACCGCTCCAATGACAAATCCACTTGCGTCACACCTGACCTGGAATGTCTTGCTGAAATCTGGTAAAACTAGAATTGGTTGCTTAGTGATCTTCTTCTTCAGTAGGTTGAAGCTCTTTTCCGCTTCCTTCGTCCAGTGAAAAGATTTATGTCTTTTCTTCACTGTATCCATCATTGGTGTGCTAATTTCATTGAAGTTTTGGATGAATTTCCTGTAGAAGCTATCCAAACCATGGAAGCTTTGAACTTCAAACACGCTCTTCGGTGATGGCCAATCTCTAATCACCTTTATCTTTTTCGGATCCATTTTCAATTCATTTGCAGAGATAACAAAACCCAAATAAATGAGTTTTTTCCTCATAAATGACAATTTCTTCATGTTGATCAACAATTTCTCTTGTTGTAACCTTCTCGTCACTGCAACTAAATGCTTCAAGTGTCCTGCTTCAATTTTGTTGAAGATTAATATATCATCAAGATATACAATCACAGATTTTCCAATGAAATCCTTCAGGACTTCGTTCATCAACCTCATGAAAGTACTGGGCGCATTTGTCAAGCCAAATGGCATGACAATACATTCATACAACCCTTCATTCGTCTTGAATGTTGTCTTCCATTCATCACCTTCTCTCATTCTAATCTAATGATATACGCTTTTCAAATCAATCTTTGAAAAACACTTTGCTCCACTCAAGCAATCCATCAATTCATCCATCCTTGGAAATGGAAACCTGTATCTTATGGTAATCTTATTGATTGCCCTTGAGTCTGTACACATTCTCCAACCACCGTCCTTCTTTGGGATGAGCACTGTTGGAAAAGCGCATGGACTCAAGCTTTCCCGAATCAATCATTTGTCCATTAAGTCCTGGATCTGTCTCTTAACTTATTCATTCTCCTGCGGCATCAATCTGTATGTCGCTTTTTTTGGAAAATTGGCTCCAAGTATAAGATCGATATGATGACTTATACTCCTGATAGGCGGCAACGAACAAGATAGTTCATCCACTACTATATCAACAAATTCTTCCAACAACTCTTGGATTTCTTCCAGTAAATCATCTATCAAAGTGTTATTCAAAACAATTCTGGGCTTCCTGATCAAAATGAATTGTGTGTCTTCCTTCTTCTTAACTTCCTTAAGAAGTTCCTTCCCACTCATGAGAAGTACAATGTTGTTCACCTCTGTTTTCACCTCTTTTTCCTTAATTGGCAGCAACATGTGCGTCCTACCATTTTTCTCCAGAGTGTATGTGTTCTTTATCCCATCATGCACCACATTTCTATCATATTGCCATGGTCTATCCAACAATAGATGACAAACATCCATTGGAATGACATCACATAATACCTCATCTTTATATCTTCTTATTTTAAATTCAACTAAACACGGTTTAGTGACATTTACCTGATGTCCTTTTTGTAGCCACGAAACTTTGTATGGGTTTGGATGTGCAACAGTCTCCAGCTCCAACTTTTCTACCATTTCCATAGATACAAGATTATCTGTGCTACCGCTATCCACTATGACCTTGCATACCCTGTCTTTGGTTTTGAAAGCAGTCTGAAACAAACTGTTTCTTTGGGCTGGGCTCTCTAGCTCCTTCTCCGGCTTCAAGAGAAATTTCTGCATCATTAAGGATCTTCCGCCCTCAGCGTCTTCTGCCTCAACATTTCGTCCTTGAGATTTGGCAATGTGAGTTTCACCACCATCTTTCTTCCTATCGAGACACTCATAAGACTTATGTCTGATTTTTCCACAGACAAAGCATTTCACTTCACCTCCTTTGTCGCTTCCTCTTCCTCTAACTCGAGGAAAAGTGTTTCTATCAGCATACTGCCTCCCCTATCAACTTCCCCCTCTCTTAGGTTGAGTTTGAGGTTTCTTCCCCTCTTCTTTAGGCTTCTTAGTTTTGTCCTGGGCAATTGTCTTTCCTCTGTTTTGACTTCTGCCTCAACCTCTTTGACCTTGCTTCCGGCTCAGCTTCTCTTCAGCTTTCAGAGCCATCTGATAAGCATCTTCTACAGTTCGGATGGTCATCAAGCTCGTCTCGTCCTGGATGTCATATTGTAGACCATTCATATACCTGACAACTTTCTCATCATCGCTTTCCCGATGACCTGCTCTGATGTTTATCCTATAGAACTCTTCAGTGTATTCTTTCACTGACATCAGCTTCTGTTTCAAATTTTTCATCCTCCGAAATAGATTTATTTGATAATCCCTAGGTATAAACTTGGCTTTCATTTTTGCAACCATTCTATCCCAGCTCTTGATTTTCTGCTTTCCCTTGCAACGTCTGTCACCCTACAGTTCATCCCACCACAGTGATGCATGCCCTTTAAGTCTGGTAATGACATGTTTAACTTTCTTGTCTTCTTTGACATCCTCATAGTCGAAGTATTTTTCTAGAGCTCTAATTCAGTCTAGAAGTTCTTCAACGTCGAGGTTGCCTTCGTACATTGGAATGTCCATTTTTTCCCTAGCACCTATCCTTGCAACAACCCTGAATAGGCGTTCTTCTACAGCATCTTCGACTGCAACTTCTTCTCCTTCATTTCCAGCTTCATTTTCACTTTCAACTTCGTTGATATCCCCAACGTCAACCATTCGCCTCTGTGTCGTCTCCATAGCATCAAGTCTGGCATGTAATTCACACATTTCTCTTTCCACTGCTAGATCAGGCATGGGCCTTTCTCTTTTTCTTGGTGGCATGGATGTAAAATTCCTCTTTTCTCTATGCTATAGAAAGAAAAGAACCTGTTCTGGGGTCTGATACCACAACTGGTGCAGACCTCCTTCCCTTAAGCCGAGATCCACGCAGGATCTTTTCTAAACCACGACAAGGGTTAACTGAACTCCTTGTGTAAACCCGCAAAGAATTTCGGGTCTCGCGAGTTGGAAACTTTGAATGTAATGCCACAGCTCTTGACAATAGCTGAAACGCGAAATTGCAAATGGGCTTAAGATGTAAGCCCCTTCTCCAGCCCCCTTTCCAATGTGACCACAGCCAAGCCTTAATGCAAGCACCTTTGGCAACTCGCAACTTTGCAAGTTGGAGTGTCAAGCTCCCATGCTCTTCCCTCGCGAATCCCCGAAACACGATAATTCGATGCTATGTGGACTCTGCCAAAGCGATGCGTACATGCCACTTGTCTCCTACGCTTTTCCCTACTTACGAGGTGAGTCCTTGCCACTTGTCCACGTGGACTTTTCGGCTTTCGCAACTCGAGCGAACAACCAATAGTCGTTCCTCTTCCTATATGGATCCCCGACTCTGAAATCGTACCCTTGACGATATCCACGACTGTGTGCATCCCTCGATCCAACGGTCCTGGCTATATCGGGATTTTGCAACTCAAAAGTTCACAACTCTCGAGTCCAACCTTGAACTACTCCACTTCCCGGTCCCCGATATGGCAAATTCACATATGAGATTAACGGTCCTCGTTGTTCCAGATCTAACAGTCACCACTCCTCCTAAACTTATGGGTGTTGCAAGACGCTCAGTCTTAATCCCTCTGTTGGTCTATCAGATCCAACAGCCTATGGAACTTCGACACTTCTCCTTGAAGCGATTCCACCGTCTGTTTCAACTTCTTTAGGACTTCTGCCAAATGACTTGGCATCCTTCCTCTTGAACTTGACTTCTGGGAGACGATTTCGACCTCCATATTTATTCAAACACTTCAGAGATTCTATCCCTTCTGAGCTTTCACTTGTGAACTAAAGGCTTCCGAAAGGGTCCCTGCACGCACTCCTTGCAGAATTTTTTTCAAATAACCTCTGGTTATTTGGGTCTTCAGCTCTGTGCACTCTTTGCAACATAGAATTCTTCAACTCCTCTGTGAGTTTGAAAGAATTTGTTCCCTTTCCTAGCCTGCGCACACTTTGCATGACTATGTGCTTCTACTAGCACTCTTGCCTGTAAAGACACAATTTGAATATCCTCCGAGAGTTCTAAGATGAAACTCAGAGCCTGGTCAATGCACTCTTTGCGGACCCTCCACTGCACACTTTGCAGGAGTTCTCAGAAAGAGAAACAACTGAAACTCATTCTCCCCTTATCTAGAATTCAAACATTCAACATAGAATTCTAGAGCCTATATACACACATAGTATTGAAATAAAATGCATGTAGAGAATGAAAACAAGCCTGCAACATACCATTTAACAGGTGGTTCCAACAACCATAACAAACACATAGATTGGAATCAAATATTTCTTCTATTAATTCTAGTGCTCCTGTGCATGGCGAATAACAACTAAAAAGGCATAAAATTCTTTGTTCTCCTCTGTGCAGCTCTATAGCTTACAAATTCTGAATAATAATACAATGATACAAGGGTTGAGGGTGTCTATCATCTTTTTTCCCTCTTATGCTCCTAAATTGTCTAATCTATCATTTAAATCTACCTACTTGCATTAAACACACATAAATGCCTATTACATTCGGCAGATAGGAACATACGCTCCAAAATCAATTTGGATCTTCAAGATATAAATGCGACTGCACTTTCCTCCTATCTATTACATTAATGCTTCATATTTTAAACTTCAAAATCTTTTCACAAAAACGTATTTAATTGCATCTGCGCGTCCAGTTGTCTCTTTGGCTAGGCACGCACTTGGTTTTATATGATGCTCCTGCATCACCCCGATTCATGGTCGTTGGCCTGTTCTTACTGTCTTTTCACCGAAGTATCCCAAGATCCATTCTTGGGTGGCCTTAGCGTTAATACATGCATGTATGGTTGTGGATTGATACAACTTGTATCTGATCATTCTGTCAAAAGGAGGAGTGTGTCCTCATTGGTGTTGTTGTCAAGTGGTTTGGCTCTTAAGTATTGGATAGAGATGTTATGTCTCTGTGTTTTTTCTTTGATAACTGACACTGTTCAATTAAACTTCACCTCTCCTATGCCAATGTTGAACACACCATGTGCACTGGGTTATGTTACTCTGCATGTCTTTTCTCTCCTCGGGTGTTGATGATTGGTCCCGTCCATGACTTGGAGTAATAAGTAAGACTGTGTGGCTCATTGTTGTGTCTTTTTCGAAAGGTATTTTTGCTTGTGGTTGATATAAGTCTCGGAACACCATCAACTCTGTATGTTATTGTTAAAAGACTAACGTGCTCTTGTTGTCTCCCCACATTTGATTTTGATAGAGCCCGATTTAGATTCCAACTGTCTTTTCTCTCTTCGGGCACCTTCTAGGTTGTCAAGTATTGGTTTATTAGTGAAATGGTTAATGAGGTCTTTTAAAAAAAAGAACACACTCTATTGTCGAGCTTCTGTCTCGTCCTTCTATGATTGGTTGAACAAATACAAATGAAACAAACACTTTCATATGGTAGAGATTTGTCTTCTTTTCATTATGGTTTCACTCACTGTGTTTTTACCAGTGTGGTCTTGATTGCATATGGAGACACCTGTGTGGTTTTTTCTAGGCTCGATCAGGGTTATGGCCAGTTTTAAAAAAATGATGCCTGTGTGTAGTTGGTTATGTTCACTTCATATATTATATTGGATCATTATACAAAATAACAATGGTTTTAAAATAAATTTATACCCACAAAGATAAGGCTCAGGGTTTATGTTTTGGTTGATTGTTGTTTCATCTCCACGTTTTGTGGTTGATATGATGAAGGTTGTGTATAATCGGGCATGCTTTGAAGTCTGTTCGCATTTTAAAAAGAAACCTATGTATCTTTTAATTGGGACCGATTGTTAATTTGTTAACATTGGATATTGATTGTTATCGTGATGCATTATGGACTATCAGGGATAGATGTCGAGCTTATTGTTGTGCATTATTTTGATTATTTTAAAAAGATAAAAAAGAGAGGAAGGGATCAACGCTTTGTTAAAAAGGATTGTTGAATGGAAAGTTTTTTTTGTTATAAGTTATGATCACACATACTGTTATGAATTAAGGGATTCTGGAAAATTTAATTATTGAAACAATAAGCGGTTTGGTATACAATTGAGAAATAGTGAATGTTGGTTCTTTTTGGATTGATTTTAATAAAAAGTTATGATTATTGATTATTTAATTTGTTTTACAAACAATATCCATTAATTTCCCTGCCATTCTCTCACTTTTTTTGCACATTATGAATCCCCTCACAATCCCAGATTCACTTTGCACACTCTGTTCTTAAAATTAAATTAAAATTAAATAGAAACTCTGTGTTACAACAATTAAAAGATGACACGGAGATGGGTCACAGATGATATGATTTTGTTATTGTAACACAATTAATTGTTTAATGATTTGTTGAGCAGTAATCATGTTTTTACTCTCTTTCATTTTATCACTTTTCCGCTCAATACAACCCCCTCAGATATCTCAGAACCCTTACTCACCCCTTGCTCATTGACAAGTATTAAATGATTTTTATGGATTGGATTGCATGGCTCTGATGTGATTGTTGAGCCAAACTTTGTTTCATATTAAAGAGATGTCAAATATGGTTTGTTTAAGAACTAGTTGCTAATAAACACTGCATATAGAATGGGCTTCTTCAACAAAGGAAGCCATGGATAAAATAACAGGGGAATAGGGAATTGGAACATAGGGCCTCGAAGGCCAAGATTCTCAATACATTTTGATGCAGATCCACAAGAGTTAAACCAACTCTTCCAAGATGGATTTTTCAATTGGATTGGACAAGAGGTAGTCCAAACTAGGCCAGAAAGGCCTCCCTTCCAACCCTAGCATGTCCCTGGTATCCCTGTTCCCCCTCATGTTTCATTACAACCTGAAGTCCCTGAGAATGACGGATGGCAGGATATTGTTCACCCAACAGTCTCCCAATATCCTGGTTTGACCAATTTGTTTCTACCTGCTCCTCCTCCACCGGTTAACCCAAATGTCCAAATTTCCCCTGCACACTCACCTGTACAGTCTTCCCACGTAAGAAAGAGACTCAAAACCGAAGCCCACCACATGCATGATAAAGGAAAAGTTGATGCTACCCCCTCCTCTCACTCAAGTGATTCAACCAAATCCGTTTAATCCCGCATGCACTTGAGAGATGATTGTTCTCATGTCATCAGTATGATCAAGCCTAAAGGCTCCACACAACCTAAGGATAATTCAGAAAATTTAAAGGGAGACATCAACAACAAAGGGAAAATTGCCTCCCAAAGTGGAAAATATGGTTTTTGAGTTATTTTATTATTGATTGTTGAGAACAGTTGACTGCTGAAGTTTTTGGACATCATACTATTTTTGGATATTTTGGATATTATATTTTTGAATATGGTTTAAAATATCATGGATATTTAATTTTCAAATTATGAGAATGATGATGGGAGCCACAAGGACGAATGTGTTAATTGATTGACTAGTTATGTTTATTTTTGTTAAGAAACTAAAGGGAGTCACAAGGGGTCCCACCTACTAGTTATTATTTATTAAAGACCCTTTTTATTATTATATTAATTCTTCCCCTAAATTAAAAGATAGTTGAGTTTTAGTTAACTTAACTAAAAGAGGTAGTTGAACTACCTCAACTAAGTTGAAATGCTTAAAGGCAAAATGAGAAGAAAGAACAAGAGGAGAATAGAAGGAGAAAGCATATTAAGGTGTGTTCTTGAGTTTTATTGAGATAGTTCAGTTTTCATTCATTCTTTAATTCATTAAAAGCCTAATTCTCTTTTATGACAGCATGGTCCTATTGTAGACAACAAGATTCAAGACTGAATTACATCATTCAAACACTTGTTTTCAGAGGTGTTGATCTATCTTTGATAGTCTATGTAGACTTGTTTGTTTATGAATTAAATTTCATGACTAATAAATGATATTGTGCAGAGTCAAGTGGGAAACAATCTGTGGCAAGTTGATCCAGCTTTTAAAGTTCAGTTTTTAACTTTTTGTCAAAAGTCCTTTTGTATGGTTTTCATCGGGGACATCTAAGTTTGACTTTGGTTCAAACTCCCTCAGGGATTTTTGTAAAGAGAACGATTCTTTTGATTTCTTGGAATAAAATAAGCGATTGCTATTCTGTCTCATTTGTGTTAATATGTGACTTGGTATTTTTGCTTTTGTCTCCAAATTTACTTTTGCATATGTTATATTCATAAAATTATATAAAAATGTTGAATTTTACAACAATCGTTTATTTATAAAAAAAATAAGCTTAAGCCCTTGTAACTAATACTTGTGGATTAGGAAACAAATTTTGAGGCTATAAACATAGGGTAATTTTCTCATCTATCTTTACTTAGCCAAGCAAGATCTAAAAATGCTTGAGTAAGATTATTTCATATCTTTTCCTCAACACCCTTCTCCTTCTTTCCCTTTCTTTGTCCCCTTCATTTTGAGATGCCTCCATCTTACACGTTGTGGATGCTTAGTGTTAACCTTGGGTTTTTCCCTCAACACACATCCACGACAATTTTCTAGCCTTGAATCATTTTGTCAAGATCTAAAAAATCGTTTTTTCGGGTTATACAATAGGACCAAACCCCATCATACTTACCAATTTCCATGAGTTATTCCACGAAGTCCCAATCCATGAATCCCTTGACCTCCATCGTGTCTCCACCTGTTGTATAACCTGGTCCACCTAACCCTATTGGCTTCTTCTTGTTCCACATCGAGTCACCCTCAGTCATGCCATTACCCTTCCCTTTCCCTTCCTCAATAGAATCAATGATCGTATGTTATTTTTTAAATCTTGCACGCCACTGTAAGCGACACACATTTGTTGGTTGGAAATTGTTGATGCCATTTTTTTTCAACAATACTTAGTCGACAAAGTGTTGCCAGGCTCCTTCCCGAGTCACGCTACTTGCGCAAAGTTTCGCTTATTCTTCTTAAATGTTGGCGCATTGTTCTTACTGAATTTATTATGACGCTTGAATTATTTCTAAGCAGAGCCATTTACTCACTCCTCGTATTATTCACGTCATCTTATCTCGCCAATGCACACATGTAGAAAGACCTTATTTCCACCTCCTATGCATAACCATGAATGAGAAAGCAAATCAAAGAGTGAATAAATGATATGATTGAATCACTTTACCTTATACCCAACATATTATTGGATGTCTACATGTACCGTGTCTCTTTCTCCATGTTATATCTCATCACTCGCCCTTCATAAAGTTATATCATCCCTTTAACTCTTTTTTTTATGCCCAAAAACTAAAGATAAACAATATTATATTTAACCAAAACTAAATATATATTATTTGATCTTATCATGTCTACCATGACTTTTTTTAACCAAAATCAAAGTTTAGCTTCGACCTTGTCTTGGGATTATTACTTCACGTATTTCCCATCATTATATGACTAGCACGTTCATGTGGGCTCACGAATGCGAAAGAGTTTAATTTTTGTTGAAACTATAAGTTTCCACACCAATAAAAAAGGCATTTTGGACTTTGGAAAATGCCAACTGGTCAATATCATTGCAAATAGATCATTTGGACGTTGGCTTCAAGAGAGACTAAACTATTTTTATCGTGTGAAAATAGTAATGATATTTATCAACACATTCAGAAAGAATATGTACGTCGTTTTTTTCGATTTACATAATGAATGCGCAAGCCTCCCTGCATGAGTGAGGTCAATGTCGATGTTGGAATATCCGGTTATGATGCAAGCAGACATGAATGAAGAGCCAATGGTGAAATTGAATTCAGAATTATTTGACAGTCATAATATAGTGGAAAGCATGCGTAACGAGACATCAAACTCCTAAATGTTGGAACTGTTGTAGAGATGAAAATTGTGCACTCATTAGTGGATTTGGGAGCAAACGCTCAAGTTTCTAGTTTACAGTGCCCGCTTAAAGAAGAGCTTATCATAAACACTGTAGTAGAACAGTCTATTATTGGTAGTACTGATCAGATTGAGGCCAGAAGTTGATGATGAATGAGAGGATACAAAGTTGAACATAAACTACAAGAGATTTAGACTGAGAATTGGACTGGATGGTTACAGACTTTCGGAGGCAGGACCCTCATAGGCCTACTGAGGATATTGCGTTCGCAGTAGCCCGATTTTTCCAGAAAGGAGGAACATTTCAGAACTATTACATGTACCATGGAGGCACAAACTTTTGGCCGGACAACTGGAGGTCTATTCATTACAACTAGTTATGATTACGATGCGCCTATTGACGAATATGGGGATATAAGGCAACCGGAGTGAGGCCATCTGAAAGATTGCACAAAGCCATAGAACTATGTGAACCTACCTTAATCTATGGGTACATAAATATCGTTTCACTAGGCAGATACCTTGAGGCAACAATGTATTCTATAAATAGCTCTACCATATGTGCTTCCTTTCTCAGCAACATAGACAATAAGCATGATGTGATCATGCAATTCAATGGAACAACTTATAATATACTTTCTTGGTCTGTCAGTGTCTTGCCTGACTGCAAAAATATGGTCTATAACACTGCACAGATTAGTATACAGACTTCACTACTGGGAATGAAGAAGGTCAGCATGAAACTCATTAATCTTGTTGCAGTATCAATTAGAGATACAGGAAAAACATCTGAAAACTGGTCATGGTACGAAGAAGATGTTGGAATCTGGGGACAAGACAGTTTCTCTGCCCAGGGCTTGTTAGAGCAGCTAAACACAGTCATAGATAAAAGTGATTATCTTTGGTATACAATCAGTGTCAATAATCGATGAAGATGAACCCTTTTTACAGAACAAAAGCTAGCTAGTTCTGCATACAAATCAGACTAGAAGAGAAATTGTTCTAGCTACGATGGTTATGGCCAAGGTTTGAACGGGATATTTGCGTGAGCTTGAGATCCAGATATTGATATTGACCGAAACCCTGACATAAAAGTAATTATTAGCACAGTGGCCGAATTGGCTTTCAGATGCCTTGCACCGGAGAAGGAAGGCCAACCAAATATGAAGGAAAGTGTGGCCGAACTTAAGAAAATCAAACAAATAACACAGGGACGTACAGGGAGAACTTATAAAGGATACACATATTTTACTCTGGAGTTACATGCTGGTTGGATAGAGGAAACAGATCTAAAAGTTGGAGAAACTAGATGATACTGTTCTCTTGAAGTAGATCTCCCATGGCTTACAAGGTACCAACTTGTTTTTGGTTTTTATGAAACGATCTTGCGCTCAGTATTTGGATTGGTATTTTGTGTTTCTTCCATCCATTATGCTACTCGATGGAGAGGATTATTGGCAGTCAATAATGGAAAGATGGCATGAAGGAAAAATCAATGATATTGATATTGTCCCTCATAACAATGGCGTGAATCGTATAATCCTTTGCTCTTCGACTAGGTTCTATGATCCCTCAAGGCGCTTCTCTCATAACAACATGGAAGGGTCTTGAAGGAGGTAGCAGCTGGAGTCTTGGAACTTGACGAGACATCGGAGTTGAAACATAACTACAGAGGGACAACAACTTTGTAAGCATTGCCCAAATCCGTGCTTCGAATACAGGAAAAAGCTCCCAATTTTTTGAGGATTTATTTTATTTAATTGTTTTGAAGTATATCGGATGATAACGAACCAACATTTTAAATAATACCCAATTATTTAATTGGGGAAAATAGAGGTGGCTCCAGCCTATTCAGTTCAAAATTAAGTTGTTCAACCAAGATGGACCTAACTACCCAACCGTTCCCCAAATTGCATAAAATAAAGCAACACCCAACAAGCAAGCAGGGGGAATTGCTCTAAAGACAGAAATGTCTGAAGGAGAAAAGTTAGAAAAAAATTCTGAGAGGAAACTTTGGCAAACATTTGAGAGAATAGTATGATTGGAGTGATGTGAAGATTGTTTTCATTCTTTCTTCTTTTACATCGTCAGCAACAGCAGGGGGTCTTGTGGTCTTGTGAAGTAGCAAAGAGAATAAGTGGGGATGAGCTTGCTGGCCTTCACAAGGTAAATATTTACTTGTTAGTTTGTTGTATTAAGGCTCGATTTGATAAAACGTTAATCAATTTCTTTATGCAGGTTTTCTCCTTGTGATTCACCACCATTGCTCTATTCCTTCTTGGCTCAACTCCCTTTTTCTTTTTCAAGCTTGATCTTTCTATTGTACATCGTGTCTAGAGGGGCTAGAGACCATATACCTAGCCCTAGTCTACGCAGAGACTTGCATATTTTGAAGATTTACGAATTGTATGGAAAGTCTTTTTAATGAAAATCAAGTTTTTTTGCACTCTGAAATATCTCTTTGATCTTTCTTTAAAGTCTTCATTTTTCCTCATCTTTATTAATTTAACACTTTGAATTCAGAATAATTTTTTTTAGATAAGATTATAAAAGACAAATCGAACATGTTATTTTGTAAAATGTCATGTATATATGTTTTACTCATTATTTTTTAGATAAGATTATAAAAGACAAATCGAACATGTTATTTTGTAAAATGTCATGTATATATGTTTTACTCATTAACTAGTTTAATGTGTATATATTTTTTTGTTTCTTGCTATCTTTTAATTTTATTATTTTTTAAAATTACATCCCAACTTATAAATAAAAACATAAAAATGTTATATCATAAAAAATGTTATTTCTATACACTTCAAACTAATGTATGTAATAAACTTCTTTTTTAATTTAATCACTTTAAAACTATCATGGTTTAATAACTTGCACTAGCTTTTAGCTAACTTTGCTTTAGTTACCTTTTTTTTTTAAATAAGGCAAAAGCATTGCCTTTCTATTTTTAATTTATTTGCATTTCCTTTATTAATTTAATTTTGTTACTTCAAATGTATAAAGTATTACATTGTAAATAACATAAATTAAATAAAAATTAAATATTACTAAAGGGAAAATTATAAGGCAAAGGAATCTACGCTTAGACTGTTGGTTAGGAGAAAATTGGCCTAGAGTTCAATGCACTTTCTTGTCCGGGGCTTAAATCATAGGGTGGCATTCCCGCCTCTTCTCTCTTAGCCCCACGAGAGGTCGAAAATGTTGATGTTGGAGACTCTCTAGTCCCTCAACGTCAACACGCAAGAAAAAGGGACCCACATATGAATAAAACATTCAAGACATTTGTCGGTGGATAGGAGGTCTTATCATGAGTCCACCTATCATGACCATGAACATGTAGTGGTATGACCCACCCAACTGGTCACCAAGCCAGGGTAGTGGCTCTTGGTTGCATGGCCAAGAGAAAGGGGGTCTCATCATGAGTCAAACTTCTCATTTCCGTGAAATGTTGTGGGTGACACTGCCACTAGCTGGTCACCAAGCCAGGGTGGTGGCCATCAACTCTTTCCTTGCAACATGAAGAAAGAAAGCTAAAGGAAGAAAGGAAAGATAAAAATAAATGGGCTTGGAAACATTTGCATCCATGACAAGGTGCAGGTCACCCTAAAACAAAGGCACCCATAGGTGAGTGTTACATTTCCCTACTATCACATGCACCCCATGCCCAAAGTTTTTTCCCTCACCACCTCATACGTTTGCATGATTTGGATCAAGCTCCACTAGGGAAACGACATTGAATTAAGAGAGATTGGCCCAATAGGACACCCTGAGACCATTCCAAACCCTAGACTTGTCAAGTTGCATAACGTTTTGAGAATTTTTTTGGGTTTAGGGGGGTTTAATGAACATGTTTGGGCATTTTAATTATTATATGTGATTTATGTGATTTATGTATTATGATGCTTGTGACTTATGGACCCTTGGAGAGTATACTTGTTGTCTTTGCAAGACCTTGCTCGATGAACAGGTACATTGAGAGATGGCTAGCTCAAGCCTTCATGATGGCTCAAAGCTCATTTAATGGATGTTGAGACCCTAACCAAAGGGCATGATGAAGATGAAGGGGTTCTTCCAAGAAGAAGAAAGATGTTGCCTTTGGAGGCACTTTGGTGGACCTCGACCCAGGCAGTTGTGCCTTTCCTACTTGAACGATGGCCTTTGGAGGCCTTGGGCATCACCCATACAACCCTGGATGTTTCTACATGCAGTGGTTGTCACCTTGGGGGTAATCATGAGGTTATTGGCATGCATGGGCAGGGTTTTGGCCTTTGGAGGCCCAATGTTTCACTCCCTGAGCCAAACGTTCCATGACAAAGGTCCAATGTCACCCTAGAAGGGCATGACATCACCCCTAGGAGGGTATTTACATGCAAATTTATTTTATTTTGTCCAGAATTTAATTTTGTAAGAAACTAGCCAGGTTGGCCTTGATATTTTGACCTAAAATAATTAAAGGCCAAATTTTGGTAGAAATAAACATAAATTGACATTCATTTTGATGATAACTCATCACACACAAGTGGTGGTCTGAAATTTTTACCTTCTTTTAGGGTTATTGGCCGAAATAATTAGTGTGCACCTCTTGGGAGAGCGTTGTGGTGGTGTATTTTGGCATTTTTCATGGTCGAATGGTCTTCAACTAGTGTTTGACTTGATTATTCTTGTTGAAGTAAGTGGATAATCTGAATTTTTATTCATGCTATTGATGTTTGTGGTAAAATTTATTTGTTTCATGTCTAAGATTATGAAATTGCTTGTTTAAACCCTAGGGGAGAAACAACAAATGTTTTTTTTTCTCTATAACCCTTCTACTAGCTTGATCTTGCCAATTATACATTTTTGGGGGAGTAATTATTAGATCCCTAAAATGCTAGCTCTCTAGTAATCTCTTTTTTGTCACCAATTAAATTGTCTTTCAAAAGCTAAGGAAGCTTCGAAGGTATGCTAGGGCCTTGAAGTGCCTACTCTCTAGCAAAACCTCCCTTAAAAAAGGCAAATGCTTGAGACCTTGAAGTGCCAACAGCTCTTGAATTTACTTCTTCCTTTAGCTAAACATTATCATTATTTTATTTCCCAAGTGATACTGTTACTATTATTGAATTCATAAGCCCTAAAATGCACTGATTTTTTACACTCTTGTGGATGAATGAGACCAAACAAACTTTCAACACATCTTCTTGAAACTTTCACTAACACTAACAACCATATTACCGCTGCTATAATTTATGTTACAACCCTTATTTAACAACCTTAATCAACACACTAACCCCTAAAACTAACCTAGAAATTTGCATTTGCCTAAGTGTTATCATCCCGAGGCTCTAATCTTCCTTTTGCTAGTGTTCTAAGGGAAAATTTCTGCAGTGGTTTGAGGTTGTTGTTGCTGTTGTAACTATTGTTACAACCATCATTGCAGCCCCTTAACACCCCTCAAACTATCCATAAAACCACTGAACATTTGTACTAAGCAAACTATAATCATTGGATGTTGAAGTAGTTGTCTTATTGCTTTATTATAGTACTTTTCTGAAGTGGTTTCTATTGTCGTCGTCATCATTAATTAATGTTGTTATAAGTGTTTGGACAGACATTTAAGTCATTTATTGACTTTCTTTTAAACTTGAAATTGTGAGTGAAAAAGTATTATCAAGTTTGCAAGACCTTCTATATCATTTCTTGTCATCGTAACTTGCAATTTTAAAGATACATTGCTGGTACTATAATCTCATCTTTATTATATATAACTTGCTCTAGAATCAGATAATTTGTCTAAGAAGTCATTAATTATAATCATTAATATCATTGTTACTACTAACGCTTGATGTTTCACTGGTAAAGGGCAGGTCAAACCCACTTTCACTTTCCCTTGTCCCTTTAAACTTTACCCAAGTGACTTCTTCCATTGAGTGACCTAGAGAGAGGGGTGGGTTTTCACCGTGTCTTTCTTCCCTTCATCAACCAACTAGGTCCTGAAACGTCTTCCTTGGAGTGAGGTTTTCCTCCTCCTAAATAGAAAGAGGTACCATGTTGGGGTGACAATGACAGGATTTCCTCCATGTTACGTCAATCTAGGCCTACTTGCCTTTAGGCTTTGGGAGAGTATAGATTGTGCGATACAATTTTTGGCACCGTTGCCGAGGAACATCGAGTCAATTTTCCTCGAACAAAAAAACTTTTGGTAAGCCTTTTAATCAAAGCATTTACTTCACAAATCTTACATGGCGACTCCACTTAGGGTGAATCCACAAGGATTCCCTTTGATGATCCCTAGAAGGATTATCTACTGAATCCACAAATAAGAAAGCCAACCATGGCTTCTCAATGGGACCCAGGTTATTTTAAACCCTTAGATATGAGTGAAATTCCAGGTTACCCTTGACAAATGCCTTCGAAGTATGAAAATTGGATCCATGGATTCACTAGTAATGATGGGGTTATAGCCGAAGATCACATGGATAATTTTTGGGCTTTCTTTCAACTCCACCCTATCAATGATGATGTTGAAGATTTGGCGATGAAACTCTTCTCCGCCATTCTTCATGGCAATGCTAGGAAATGGTATGAAAGTCTCCCTGATGCCAGCATTAAATCTATGGACCAATTAGAATAAACCTTTCTCGGGAAATGGAATATTAAGATAGAAGATATCCACATACTAATAAAAAGACTTGAATACATAAAACAAACTAAGAACGAGACTGTCAAGGAATTCCATACCAGGTTTGAGAATTTGCTACAACAAATTCCTAGAAGCCATCATCCTGAAGACAAGTACCTCGCTTACCTCTATACCAATGCACTCTTAGTGCAATTAGGATTTCTCCTCAGTGAAAGGGGGCCAAGAACAATCCAAGAAGCTTATCGCATGGCTATACAAATCGAGGCAAATATCTCCTTGTTCAAAGGAGAACACCTCTTTACTCCAGAAATCAAAGTTGATGACCCCAAAGATACCACAGATACTCTTAGTCTCAAGAGATTAACTTCCCTTGAGATCTTTGTCAGTGAATTCCAAGAAAGATGGGAACAAATCGTTGACCAACAAGAGGTTGAGGAGAGGGATCCTAATGAAGGTTACCAGTCCAATGAGGAAGAGAAAGAATTTATTCATGCTTCTACCGAGGATAATGAGGACCTAGTTGAAGTCCGATAGCCTAAATATATCAAACATGATGATGAAGTATTAATGTGTGCTCCTCCCTCTGATGAAGCCATCTGAGATCCTATTTCTCCTGCACAATAAGAAGAGGATGAGGTTAGTCACTTTCCTTTTCAAGTTTTTGATGATACCATATTCTATGATTCAAAAGGTGAAGAAGAAAGGGAATCCTTGGATGAGCTAGACCCTCTGTATTATGAAGATGAAGATGTAGGGGAAAGTCACGAGGACGAGGCAATGATGCTTTCTCTTCCATTTGATGAAGTCATCCAAGTCTTCGATACTCCTATGCAAGAAGAAGTAAATACAATAAGTTATTTCCCTTTCCAAGATTTTGATGATGCTTTATTTTATGATTTGGAAAGTGAAAAGGTGTTAGAGGAGCCCTTGGATGTATTAAGTCTGTCATGTTATGATAAAGGTAATGATATGGTTGATAATATTGATGAGTTCATACATGTTGGAAAACGTAAATGGGATGTGATTGGGTATGATGGGGATCCCATTTACGACATTGAGGGTCATTTCCAAATGTTGCCTTTGCAACTATCATATGAAGTTACAACTAATTTTGACATTTGGAAACAAGGAGATGATGTAGTTACAAACGTTTTCCAAGCACCCAAGGGTGACCTAGTTCTAGGTTCTCCTGATGATTTTTGGTCATACCTTGAGGATTTTGATGAGTATTCCTTTGAGCACTTGGATTTATTCCATGAAGAAGATTATCAACCACCGTTGTCCTCAGATCTTGATAAGGGTGAGGACATTGCTTGCCTGAAGAATGGTATTTGTGACAAGGTTTTCCATCCTCCTTCGACTACTTTACCTCGCTATGTCACTAAGTGTGTAGTTGGAAAACTGTCCCTTGTCTTGAGTTTTCTTCGGGGCAATGCCTTCTTTTAGAATTCAAAGGTAGGTTGAATACCTTAAGAAGAAGTTTATTATCTCATTCTTTCATCTTTCCCATAAAAAATTTCCAATCATCCTCTAGGTTCTTGATAATCCCTTCCCATACCTCAGGATGTGATGACGTCCAAGGTAGCCAACCTTCAAACTCTTTGAGTCAATATTTTGAGCCTTTGATTTTTTACGATCCCTTTCTGAAATGGATTGAGCACTTTCCTAGAAGTGTAACTTGGCATATTTTTGTCCCTCCCTCCCACCTCCATGAGCTAGACTTTAGGATTTCCTATGATATGATGCATGCTCTAACTCATGTTATTTTTGTGCTTGACATGTCATTGTTTTGGTTTATGATGAAGCACAAAGGAAGGTATTATGAGGTATTGCTAGGATGGTTTCATTGGTTATTTGACTACACCTAGCTTTCAACCAATAAGTAAGTAGAGGTAGGTAGGCATTTTCATCCATTGTACACACCATTTCCTTTCATATTAGTATAGTTGTAGTTGCATTTTCATATTATTTTGTCTCACTTGTATATATGTATGCTCATAATCATATGTTAGACTAGAGATGCTTTTATTTGTTTATTTTATCATATATGGACGAGTGGTGATATCACTACCCTAGGGATTACTAATGTCTTTTGTTGATATTTAGAAGACACAGGTCATACCAGAGATGTTGAGGTTCTCATGCGCTCTACGGTGAGCACATGTCCCCGAGTTGGAGCCAGATGTTATCCCTTAGCTTAGGGATAACTAAGGAGATCATGTATCGAGGCCCACAAGTCCTAGACATGGAGTGTTGAGAGCCAAACGACTTAAGCATGGCCCCGAAGGGCCCCTCTTTTCTTCAGTGAAGTCCACATATCACCAGCAACAATATTCATCACACCGACTTGGTCCTGAAATGGAAATGAGTCTTTCTCCAAGAGGTAATAAGTCCGAGTATCATGGTATGTATCACTCCGATTTTTAAAACATTTAAATATGTTGCATTGAATCTTTCTGAATTTCATAACATTTTATTGAGTTTAATCTCTTTGCCTTATTCGGACCTGGGAGGGTCACATGGTGCCCTAGTACGTTGGTTTCCTTTTAGGATAGGTTGCTACCTAGTGAATCTCTGAAGAGTCATCGCTCGTTCCCTCCATACTATTTTTCCATCTTTATCCCCTCCATCTATCCACATTTTTTGGCATTGGGGAAGGATCCACTTGGAAAGGGTTGTATCGTAACTCATGGGAATAAGGGGCTAAAGGCACAAGGGGAAATGTAACTAGAAAAAGTTAAGAGCCAAATTTAAACCTTCGAGATGCTTCGCCCAGGGATCCTTGAGAAAGCACTGAAACGCTTCTCAGCAAGAAAAGGGGACCCACATATGAATAAAACACTCAAGGCATTTGTTGGTGGATAAGAGGTTTCATCATGAGTCGGTCTATCATGACCATGAACATGTAGCGGTATGACACTACCACCCAATTGGTCACCAAGCCAGGGTAGTGTCTCTTGGTTGCATGGCCAAGAGAAAGGGGTTCTCATCATGAGCCAGCCTTCTCATTTTCGTGAAATGTTTTTGGGTGACATTGCCACTAGTTGGTCACCAAGCCAGCGCGATGGCCAACAACTCTTTCCTTGCAACATGAAGAAAGAAATCTAAAAGAAAAAAGAAAAGATAAAAATAAATGACAATCAGTGGGCTTGGAAACATTTGCATCCATGACAAGGTGCAGGTCACCTTCAACAAAGGAACCCATAGGTGAGTGTTACATTTCCCTGCTATCAAATGAACCCCATGCCCAAAGTATTTTCCCTCACCACCTCATATGTTTGCATGATTTGGATCAAGATCCACTGGGGAAACGACCTTGAATTAAGGGAGACTGTCCCAATATGACACCCTAAGACCATTACGAACCCTAGACTTGTCAAGTTGCATAAAGTTTTGAGCATTTGTTTGGGTTTAGGGGGGTTTAATAAACATGTTTGGGCGTTTTAATTATTAGATGTGATTTACGTATTATGATGCTTGTGACTTATGGACCCCTGGAGAGAATACTTGTTGTCTTTGTAGGTCCTTGCCCGGTGAACAGGTACATTGAGAGATGACTAGATTGGACCTTCATTAGGGCTCAAAGCCCATTTGATGGATGTTGAGACCCCAGCCAGGGGGCAGGATGGAGATGAAGGGGTTTTGCCAAGAAGAAGAAGGGCATTGCCTTTGGAGGCACTTTGGTGGACCTAGACCCAGGCGACTATGCCTTTCCCACTTGAACGATGGCCTTTAGAGGCCTTGGATGTCACCCATACATCCTTGGATGTTTCTACATGCAATGGTTGTCATCTTGGGGGAAATCATGGGTTATTGGCATGTGTGGGCAGGGTTTTGGCCTTTAGAGGCCCAAAGTTTCACTCCCTGAGCCCAACATTCCATGATAGAGGTACAACGTCACCCTAGAAGGGAATGGCGTCACCCATAGGAGGGTCTTTACATGCAAATTTATTTTATTTTGTCCAAAATTTAATTTTGTAAGAAACATAATTAAAGGCCAAATGTTGGTATAAATAAACATAAAGTGACATTCATTTTGATGATAACTCATCACACACAAGTGGTGGTCTGAAATTTTCGCCCTCTTTAAGGGTTATTGGCTAAAATAACTAGTGCGCACCTCTTGGGAGAGATTTGTGGTGGTGTATTTTGGCATTTTTCATGGTGGAATGGTCTTCAACTAGGGTTTGACTTCATTATTCTTGGTGAAGTAAGTGGATAATCTGCATTTTTATCCATGCTATGGATATTTGTGGTAAAATTTACTTATTTCATGTCTAAGATTATGAAATTGCTTATTTAAACCCTAGGGGAGAAACAACAAATGCTTCTCTCTCTATAACCCTTCTACTAGCTTGATCTTGCCAATTACACAGTTTTTTGGAAGTAATTATTAGAACCCTAAAGTGCTAACTCTCTATTAATCTCTTTCTTGTCACCAATTAAATTGTCTTTCAAAAGCTAAGGAAGGAAGGTACATTAGGGCCTAGAAGTGCCTACTCTCTAGCAAAACCTCCCTTAAAAGAGGCAAGTGTGTGAGGCCTTGAAGTGCCAACACCTCTTGCATTTACTTCTTTCTTTAGCTAAACATTATCATTATTTTATTTCCCAAGTGATATTGTTACTATTATTGACTCCATAGGTCCTAAAAGGAACTGATTTTTTACACTCTCGTGTATGAATGAGACCAAACAAACTTTCAACACATATTCTTGAAACTTTCACTAACACTAACAACCATATTACCGCTGCTATAATTGTTGTTACAACTCTTATTTAGCAGCCTTAATCAACATACTAACCGATAAATTTGCATTTTCCTAAGTGCTATCATCCCAAGGCTCTAATCTTTCGTTTGCTAGTGTTCTAAGGGAAAATTTCTGAAGTGGTTTGAGGCTGGTGTAACTACTGTTACAACCATCATTGCAGCCCCTTAACACCCCTCAAACTATCCATAAAACCACTAAACATTTGTACTAAGCAAACTATAATCATTGGATGTTGAAGTAGTTGTCTTATTGCTTTATTATAGTTTTTCTGAAGTGGTTTCTATTGTTATCATCATCATTAATTAATGTCGTTATAATTGTTTGGACAACCATTTAAGTCATTTATTGACTTGCTTTTAAACTTGAATTTGTGAGTGACAAAGTATTGTCAAGTTTGCAAGACCTTCTATATCATTTCTTGTCATCATAACTTGCAATTTTCAAGATACATTGTTGCTACTATAATCTCATCTTTATTATATATAACTTGCTCTAGCAACACATAATTGTTCTAAGAAGTCATTAATTATAATCATTAATATCATTGTTACTACTAACGTTTGATGTTTCATTGGTAAAGGGAAGGTACAAACCCACTTTCACTTTCCCTTGTCCCTTTAAACTTTACTCAAGTGACTTCTTTCGTTGAGTGACCTAAAGAGAGGGGTGGGTTTTCACTGTGTCTTTCTTCCCTTCATCAACCAACTAGGTCCTGGAACATATTCCTTGGAGTGAGGTTTTCCTCCTCCTAAATAGAAAGAGGTACCATGTTGGGGTGGCAGTGACAGGACTGCCTCCGTGTTACATCAATCTAGGCCTACTTTCCTTTAGGCTTTGGGAGAGTATAGATTGTGCGATAATAGGGGACAATGGACCGAAAACCACCAGGAGCCCACCTAAAACTCTCACAAACTGGCTCGCGCAGCTACACTTCAAACCTGTCACTGTTCCTTGCAGACTACTCTTGTTCCATCGATGTTGTCACTTTCCCTGGTTAGAATGAATTTAAGCTTCAACTGCACCAACCAGTTATTGCTACAACTGGTGAAACGGTAGAGCATTCGAAACGAAGTTGAATGAGGGCTTGGGATTTGGGAGATTTCGATGGTGGGTTTAGTACGATCTGCAGAAGTTTGAGCTGGATTTTGGGGATCTGGCAGTGCAGACAAGTTTGACATCACATTTCGCTAAATAGGACATGACACACCGTAGTAAAAATCTCGTTGAATAAGGTGATGAATGAGAAAACTTCACCTCATGCCAAGCACATTGAATTTTGATACGTCCAAAACAAAGAAGTTCCTCAAGTGTCGAATAGATGGGAAAATGACAAACTCATAAAGCATTGTGATTTGACAAAGGAGTGAAGAGTGCAAGCCTTTATAGATTTATTAAACGTTGTATTGGTTGTTTATTGACCACCATTCAAGTAGAGTCCAACGATAAAGAGGTAACTTGAAATTTGATGTCTCCAACCGAATGAATTGCATTCCATCCCACTATTCCTTTTACATAAGATGAAACATGCACAATGCTAATGGTTTGATAAGAGAAACGTCTCCTTGGCTAAAGAAATTACCCAACCGTTTGTTGGAAGGAGAGAATAAGTGTTGCCTGAGATTAGTTTAGCAAATTAATTGCTAGTTTTAGGTTAATTTAATAACACCAAGGCTCGAATGAGAACTCAGCTCAGCGTACAACCATGTAGAAAGAGGTAAGACCCACCCAATGAAGCATGCAACCTGCTAGAGGGGGTCGTACTTGTTGTGTGCAGCTTGTCTAAATGCCAACGGCCTCAATAGTCACAAATATGATGTTATTTAGGGACATAGATGGAAGTTTACATAAATGGAAGTTTGGCTAATTAAGTGCAACAACCAGATTATAACAACCATTGATCTCAGAGGATGAGTGGAATGAATTGTTGATAACTAATAACTATTGTCTTTCACCAATTGTTAACGAAAATAGGTTTTTGAACAAATATTTTTTGCAATTCCTCATTACCATTGTATTAACACACTAAGAGCAACAATTAACTACAAAGGTGGTTTATTGTGTATAATTTTTCATATTTCACACTATGAACAAAGAATGAAATTTAACACATTAGAACACATTACAATAAAATCAAACATAGCACAAACATGGAGATTTTATCCTGGAAATCCAAACAGGAAAACGAACAATCAATGGTTGCTCAGTGTATTTTGGCAATCTTTGGTTAAAATGCAATTCATGGTTCTATGGCCATTCAAGAATTCACACAGCTCCTATGCATTCTCTCATGGCAAAAGAAAATCCCTCTGAGAGTGGAAGTACAAGAAAAATAGGTATTCCCATTTCTTAGTCTTTTCTCTCCTATTTTCATTTTCTATTTTATTTATTTCTTGTTTTTTTTCTCCTTTACTTTGCATTATCTTTTACATAATTACTAACCTTCCTTAATTGTCAAATTGCCTTATATTATGAGGCTTGCAATCATTTCTTTGTGTTCGGATCCATTTCAAATCATTGTTTGGATAAACATCAACGTAAACCAACATTATATATATATATATATGCTCATTGGTCATGAAGAGTGGCGAGAGCATGTCTTCTTGAAGAAGGGAGAATAATGAAGAGGTGAGAGGAAGCAACAATGCAGATTTTGCAAGGTGACTACAATTTGCCTCAAAGTATGGGAATGCTTTGGGAGCTCAGATGTGTTGCTTAAGTGAGTTTTGTAGTTATGGCCAAACTATAAATCTTAGCACCTACCATTGGAAGAGATGGTGAGCATATTCTGGATCATGTGTGGGTTGTTGTTGAAAGAGGGGGTGCATACAGTTCAATGTTGTTGGTAGTGTCATTGATGGTTAGATGCATTGGTAGTTCATGTTAAAGTTTATATTATTATTAGGTTACTTTCAATTTACTAGATAACAATAGCATAGATAGGATCATTGAGAGAAACACAATCACAAGAGTACACAAGAATTTATCCTGGGAAACCCTCAAAGGGAAGAAAACCCAACAAAACTTCCTTAATATAGATAGCCAATACAATGCCAAGACAATGAACCAAGCAATACAGAAATTCCTTTCCCATAGATGTGCCTCTCTCTCTCTTCTTCCGGCAACTGGTAGCTGCAGCTTCCTTCAAAACTTGCGCACTAGATGAGTGAGTTGAGTGTGTGTCTAAATGAGGCGTTGGCCTCTCGTATTTATACAATTCTGGCACGTGTGGAAGTGTCTCTTCACTGGCAGGTCTGACTTCTTCTTCTGGGTGGTTATAACCACCTTTAATATATTCTGGGGCCTACTTATTTAGCCTATTACAATTAGGGTTTGACCAATCCACAAAAGGGGATTTGGTCATTTACAATACCCGACATGATCAATCCACAAAAGGGGATTTATCTAATCAATAATAAATATATTTGATCTTTATCCACAAAAGGGGATAAGAATATTCTTTGCAGTTACACAATATTTTAACACTCCCTCTTAACAAGAAGGATATTCTTTATCTTTTGACAGGTCACTGGAGGTCAACATCAAATAGGTAGCAATATCCACTAGATAACATCATCAACTTGGCAACATCATCAACTGGGTAACATGATCAATTGGATAACTGGAGGCATCCACTTGGTCATCTGGCATCATGATCACTGACTGGCATATCTATAAATCATCGGAAGTTTTGTTCTCTTTATCTTCGCGCAGAAGATACTCTTTCTTTCTTTCGTCTTCATGCAGAAGATACTTCTTTCTTATCTTCACACAGAAGATATCCTATGAGTTTTGCCTTTCCTTTTATGGTCTACCTTCTCTTGTAGTCATATATCTCACCCATCCATTGGGGAGGACTACTACCATAGCTTCACTCCTAGTCATCCCACATGAACTAGAGAAGCTAAGATGCTAGCCTAGGCAAGACTAGACTCCCTTTCCATGATCCACGCAGGATCACGACACAAACCTCAAGAGCCAACTAACCATT
>ML823300.1:52690-64344 GCA_009831015.1 Picea engelmannii | reverse complement strand
ATGAAATAAATATTTTATCTCTTTCTTCATCCTCTTCTTTGATACTTCCTTCATAAGTCTGCATAGACACTGAAATAAAACGAGGTTAATTCACATTCTCACAAAAATATAACTTGTAATGATAAAGTATTAAAGTAAACAAGCTATTAAAAATAAACATGAATACTTATCTTTTGTTTTTGTGTGGGGAGGCTCCACAGACTCCACCATTCACTATCTTTCTTCAGATCAACTATCATTAACTTAAAGTACATAATCTGTAATTTCTGCTAAAGCTTTCTTTGAGGGAGGAGATTCCTCTTCATCTGCCACATGTGCTTGATGCTTCTTTTTCCTTTTCCTCGAGGACAGTCATAAGAAAAGTGTCCCAACTTTTGATAGTTGTAGCATCTGATCTTTGAAACATCTCTCTTATTATCTGGAACTCTTACGGAGTTAGCTTCTTTATTGTTCTTCCTGAAGGAACTTCTTTTGTTCTTTTGAGTTGTAAGAGCTTCCTCTTCATCGACAATTAATCTCTTCTGTTGGTCTGCAAGTCTAGATTCTTCGTGTGTGCAATCTGCCCATAACTTATCAAACTTGGGTAACTTGCTTCTTGCACACATTCCTTGTACAAAAGGAATCCAAAATGTTGGAAACCCATTTAGGGTTGTGGTTACAAGTTCTTTGTCACTAATGACATCTCCAATAGCTGCAAGATGATCTCTGATCTGAGAAACTCGCATAAGATAGGATGTGACAGATTATGAGTTGTCCATCTTCATATTATGAAGTTGATTTCTTAAGGTAAGATTCCGGCTAATGTCTTTGCTTTCATATAATCTGTTGAGTGCTTCATACATTTGTCTTGCTGTCTGTAGTTCAGATATATGAGGGATCAAGTGATATTTTACTGAATCTGACACGATTCTCTTTTCTTTCTTTTCATTCTTCTTATGCTTGGTCTTTTGCTCTTCTTCATCTGGTTCTGGTACTCCCACTGTAACATGTTCTAGGAGATCATTCTTGTCTAGAATCATATGCAACCTATGCTTCCAAGATCTGAAGTTTCTAGATCCTTCCAGCCTATCTTCTACCCTCATGTTGGTAGCCATTCTTTCTTGTAGAAGAAACCCTAGCCCTCTGGGCTATAGAAATAATAAAAAAATCAAATTACTTAGATCTGAAAATTGAACTCACCAAAAGATGCGCTGGACTGAGGCGAGTAGCCTGGTGTGTTTAGATTTCAGAAAATCCAACTTTTACCCCTCCAAACTTGATCTGCGGATTTCTGGACTGGTGCTTCTGGTTTTCTAGTACTTTGTGAAAACTAGGGTTTCACTTTCCGAGAGATCTAGCCACTGAAAATGTGCACTGAAAATGCCAAAATCTTCCTTGAGGTAGGGCACACCTTTCTAGATGGATTTGGGGTTGAAATTCTTCTTCAATAAAAAATCCTAATTTTCTTGTACGACAACAATGGCGTTTTTCTTTTTCCTGTGAAAGATGCTCTCTTCAACTTGGCTCTGATACCATGTTAAAGTTTCTACTATTATTAGGTTACTTTCAATTTACTAGATAACAATAGCATAGATAGGATCACTGAGAGAAACACAATCACAAGAGTACACAAGCATTTATCCTGGGAAACCCTCAAGGAGAAGAAAACCCAGCAAAACTTCCTTCATATAGATAACCAAGACAATGCCAAGACAATGGACCAAGCAATATAGAAATTCCTCTCCCATAGATGTGCCTCTCTCTCTCTTCCCTCTTCCAGCAACTGGTAACTGCAGCTTCCTTCAAAACTTGCGCACTAGATGAGTGAGCTGAGTGTGTGTCTAAATGAGGCGCTGGCCTCTCTTATTTATACAATTCTGGCACGTGTGGAAGTGTCTCTTCACTGGCAAGGACAACTTCTTCTTCTGCGTGGTTATAACCACCTTTAATATATTTTGGGGACTACTTCTTATTTAGCCTATTACAATTAGGGTTTGACCAATCCACAAAAGGGGATTTGGTCATTTACAATACCCGACATGATCAATCCACAAAAGGGGATTGATCTAATCAATAATAAATATATTTTATCTTTATCCACAAAAGGGGATAAGAATATTCTTTGTAGTTACACAATATTTTAACAGTTCAATACTTGGGTGCATAGACTTGATACGTTGAATGTTTATTAAAAAGATAGTGTTTATAATAGTACAATTGGGCATCCAATGGAGGGAAAGTTTAGGGGTTAAATTTTTCCCATGGGCTAATTTTGCATGTTGTTTTTCCAAAATAAGATATGCCAATATCCATTTAAAAAAATGGTTTGTCCAAATTTTACAGCATAAAAGTATTTTACTCCAACAATCGTCAAGATTTTCTAAAAACTATATAAAATCCTTATTAAAATTTGAATATTTTTACAACAATATCAACAAACTTTTTATGGTAGACATTTTAAGAATTAGTAAGATTCACCAAGGTTTCTACCATTTAAGATAAGTATGGATCTTTACAATTTTCCTTGCATCCATCGAATATGGATATTTACTTTGTTTCTGTTAGTAACATTTTTCGTCCAAGGCACAAGAGTTTCCAGGATTGCAAATGACGCGAGGAGCACTGGGCGCAGCTCACAGAAGAAGTCATTTTCGGGCTTAGAATCAAGCGAGCGGGCATTTCATTCTTCAGCGGAAAGGATTCAGCAACAGAGCATAACAACGATTGATGGGTAATTGCAAATTAACCGAGTCGCGCCAAGTATAGCGTTAAAAGTTTTAAGGAGGTCAACGGTCGGAATCCTTCGGGAGGCATTAGCGAAGTTACGAGGGTCGTTGATCGCAAGCAGTTCAAGCGTAGTGTTATTTCTCGAGCTCGGGGTTCGTGAGTTCGAAGGGCAGACCATATCCCTTTGGTTGCACGAGATTCCAAGTTACGAAAGGTGTCCGAAGGAGGTCAACCGTCGATGACCATCGCGTCTCGGGACATCGCGAGGAGAGAATGCCAAAGTTCGATACTCCAGCTCGCGAAGCCGCGAGTTGCGAGAGGCGTTAGTACTTGGGGTCTAAATGATGGTTACATGCAGAGAGCGCTGACTAGAAAGGAGGCCCGACCCGTATCGCCATCTCGGGGACCATGAGTTTAGGAAAGGAAGCCGAGGGCCTTTGACCCACGAACTCACGAATCGCGAAAAGGGAAAGAGCTTTGAAAGTTGGGCCCACAGTGTCAGGGGGGGGGCAGTCTCAGCTGTCCATTTGAAGCGGACACCTGGCGCGCGATTGGGCTCCCCGCCTTTTCGCCCATTGTGGTTTCGAAGTGCAAAAAGTAGCTCCATCATATCCCGATGAGCGAAGTAACGAGAGCTTCCAGGGCCTGGGGCCCACAACAACGTCGGGAGAATTCAGGACCGTCGGATTTAGAGGGGCACGTGGCGCCAGATTAGGCCGCCTCGGCATTTCGCTCATTGCGATTTCAAGAAGCAAGGACTAGTTCCTTCCCATTTGCGAACGCCGAGGGCGCCTTGGGGATAAGCACGTGGTCACAACCCGTGGTCACTTGTGAAAGAAAAGAGCTGCTCAGGAAGGGCCGAAGGCGTCGTGTATGTTTACAGAAGGAATTACCGCAACCTCCAAACGCCATTTGATCCGACCTCGGTCCTGGTTTTCGCTTGGAGTAAATGAAAGGGAAAAAAGGTGGTTGAAGCCTCTCCTCATTCATTAAATACGAAGAATGGAGGGTCTGGCAAGCAGACTGCTCGAGAAGGTTCTGTGTACCCATTTTTCCAGAGAAGCCATGCCGAGTTCTCAACTAGCCAAAGGAGGTCTGCACACGCTAACTCAGCATTCATTGGTTCAGCTACTCCTCCCCTACAAAGGCCATGCGAAGTTAATGAGACGTCTGAATAAGGACTTCTGCCTGAAGATTGATTGAAGAGACGCTACACCTTGGAGGGTGAGCGCGCCTCTGTTGGGCAAATCTGTTCGAGTATATGTACTCAGTTTTTGCATTTTTGAAAGGATCGATGGTTGAGCAAGGCTCCCGATTGTAAAGTTTTAGTGAAGCGTTGGTCGCTCTGGTTAATGTATAAGGCATTTGAGATTTCTTACTTTATGGATGTCAGTTTCTTTTCCACCTCTTTGTATACTGTGTTAGAACAACTCGGAATTGGAGAATCTGGTCGAGTTGTAGCTGTTATAGGATGATGTAGGTTGGATCACTGTAACGGTTACATGGTTTTTTCTCAGTTCTTGTGACTTTCTTAGCGCTGAGTGACTTGGAATTGGAAGATCCAATCAAGTCACCCATCAGCTCCTTGAAACTCTGGACCAAGAGGATCTTGGTTTTAAAGTTTTTCTTCCACAAGCTCCCAAAGGCCTGTCGCCTGAGGCATCTTGCTCATCTTTCTCACAAGTCCTCTATCTACCACCCTTCAATCCACTTACTGACAGAAGTTGGATCAAGACCTCCATTGCTTTCTGCATACCAGGCCCGGTTTCCTGAGTTAAAGCTATAGTTTCTCGAGTTTCTACCCATCCGATCACCCCATTAAATAAATCGTGACATAAAACTGATGGGCGTTAGGCTCTGCTCCTGCAAGCAATCTAGGGGTGACTTCTGATGCTAACATTTCTGGCACCGCTGCCGGGGACGAAGTTGAAAATTTCCCCCGGGATTGAACGACATTGAGCCTCTGATTCTGAAGGTGCATCGGGTATCAGAGCCTTTGAAGATTGCTACTGCGCACCTGGCGACTCCATTGTGACGACTCTACTGGGGAGAACCTGCTCTATTAATTGTGGCTTTCAGAAGCAGACACACGCGGTCTCATCCACAACTGCCCCTAGCTACACCTAAAACTGATCCAGAGGTGATTTTCAGAAAAGGAAAGGCCCCTGAAGAAGAAGCTTCCACCGCCAAAACAGGTAATTCTCCATCTCCTTCTGTAAGAACTCCAGTTTCTCCTCCTCAGTTTCTTAATAGACCTCCTTCAGAGGTTTCTCGTTTCCTAAATTTCGGGAGTGTTCCTGCTGAGTTTTCCCCTCCTGGTCTGGGATTGGAGGGACGAGACCTTGTCACTCCCCTCTCCCCTGAAACTGTACCTTGGCGTAGACCCGGGACCACAGAAGATTTACCCACTCCTATCTTTACTACTCTTGTGCAAAGAGGAGCACCCGCCGACTTGAGCTCGTTAGCCTTCTCTTTGAATCCTCTCTCGTTTCCCACTCCACTTCGAGACTCATTCCCAGTAGCCCCTTCATGAACTCCTTCTCCTCCAAGTTCTCCTCCACCTAATATTCCTATGGCTGGTGCTAATCCCCCTCTGAATAGAATGGACGCCATAGTCGCTGCTAGATATGCTCCCTTAATCCTACCCCATCCTATGAATCCTCTCCCTGCTGGAGACTACTTGAAGTATATGCCCAAGTTCACTGGGGAAGGAGACATAACTGCGGAAGAGCACCTGGCTACTTTCTACAGTTACGCAGACAACCTCAACATTGAAAATGAAGATGTCTGGATGAGAGTCTTCGTCCTGAGCCTGGATGGCGAGGTGAGGAAATGGTTTAGAGGATTGGCTCCAGGATCTATTGCTGGGATTGAAGCTCTGATTAGTGCTTTCCTAAGGCAGTGGGGAGATAGGAAAGATTTCATGTATTACATGACAGAGTTCGGGTCTCTGAAGAAGATGGAAGGAGAGTCCGTCTCCGACTTCTCCAAAAGATTCAATAAGATGTATAATAAGATTCCTGCTGAAATAAAGCCCTCAGAAGCCTCAGCCAAAATCTCTTATGCTAGTGCGTTTGGTCCCGATTTCTGTCTCTTATTAAGAGAAAGAAGAGCCACCTCCTTAGCTCAAATGCAAGATGCAGCCATAGAGGTGGAATCTAATGTACTAGCAGCTGACAGACTGAGGAACAAGGTTGACGCAGACAAGAGAAAGGGAAGATCTGAAGCCTCGACTTCTAGCCCGTCGTGCCCCAACCTCAAGTGGACAAATTGACCAAGCTGGTGAAGTCACTGTCTGCAGAGATGGAGAAAATGAAGGTGGAGGGAAGACAAGCATACCGGGGCCCTCAAAACGTCGAAAACAAAGGAGGTTTCAGGAGGCCCAACAATATAACTCCCCCGACTATGCAGAGAGAAAGGGGAAGAGACAGAGACAACCAGAAAATTCAAGCCCCTTTTCAAAACAATTTCGTGACCGAGGAGGAACAAGAAGGAGCAGAGGAACTTGATCCTGAAATCCATTGCTTCGGAGACATGCCTCCTTTTCCTCATCTCACTCAATCAGCATACGAGGAGTCTCTCATGGACAGTCAGCTAAATGAATTGAGCAAGGGGGACAAGGCTAGTGGCAGCCAAGGCATATATGATCTGAGGTCTAAAAAAAGGACAGCAGCTCCTGATGTTCCTGAGCGGGCCGCTAGAACAAAGAAGCCTGCTAATGAAGTAGTGGACAGCAACAGAGGTAAGAAGGCTCAACCCCTCTCTCCCATTGTCCAGAGTCATGTTCCCGAAATAAGAGAAATTCCCAAGCTTACATCTTCTTTTAATTTCGAGCATGAAATTCAAAAGATTAGAATCCCTGTGCCCCTGACCGAGCTAATTAAACATGAAAAATTCAAAAACGCGTATCTGAGCTGTTACAGTGTGAAGCCTCATGCCTTCCCACAGACTCCATCAACTTGCAAGAGGAAAAGCCTGCAATTATTCTAGGTCCTATGGTAGAAGACAGGAATGACTCATCCCCTCCTTTCTACACTTCCCTGAACATATATGACAAGGTACTGCACAATTGTTTGATGGATTCGAGGGCTTCTCACAACCTTATGCCCAAAACTGTCATGGAAGAACTAGGACTGGAAGTCACCCGAGCCTATCATGACCTCTATTCCTTTGACTCCAGGAAAGTTCAGTGTCTAGGAGTTATCAAAGACCTGGTCGTGACCTTGTTCCAGTTGCCCATGAAAAGTGTGGTCATGGATATAGTAGTCGTTGATGTCCCGTCCAAGTTTGGTATGTTGCTGTCAAGATCTTGGATAAAAAGACTGGGGGGAACCTTGCAGATGGACCTCACATATGCTACTATCCCAATGTTTGGAGGAGAGCATAGAAGACTATACAGAGAAGCCCAACTGGCCTATATAATTAGCGATGAAGCCAACCCTACCAATCATCGCATCTTTGCCTTGGACACTAATTTAGGCTCCAGTTTACTACAACTCATCCATGCCCCCGAGCCTCCTCTCAAACTCAGAAAGCAACCACCATTTCCCCTAAGCTTCCTCTCTCCATCACCCCCGTCTGGAAAATGTTCTTTGATGGAGCCTCTTCCAGGGAAGGTGCGGGTGCTGGGGTGTTTTTTGTATCACCTGCTCGGGAAACCATATCTCTATTGTACAAACTAGAATTTGAAGCTACCAACAATGTGGCAGAGTATGAAGCTCTTATCCTAGGATTAAGAGCCGCAAGGGAAATGAGAATTCAGGAGGTAGCAGTGTTCGGAGACGCAGAGTTGGTGGTCCAACAGATCAGAAGCGCTTATCAGGCTAAGCATCCCCGACTCAGGAGTTACAGAAATGAGGTATGGGACCTAATTGACAGTTTATTCTCAGCATTTAACATTTCTTTCATCCCAAGAGAGGAGAACACAACAGCGAATAACTTGGCTACATCAGCAAGCAATTTCAAAGTACCCTTGCCGCCCAAGTTCAGATATGAGGTAGAAGTAAAATATAGGCCCTCCATACCTGACAACGTCAAACATTGGAAGGTATTCGAGGATGATCTCGAGATCAAGAAGTTCTTGGAGACTGTCGAAGAATTTTCAGAGATGCATATCGACCAAGACTCTGTCTCTGAAGAAAAGCTTGGTGTGGGTAATTTTCTGAATAAGATTGCAGAGCGTAACATTGTGCAGCTGCCTAGCAATCATATTCCAAGAGGACTGGTTCCTTTGGAAAGGCTTTTTGATGGAAATGATGTGGCATTAAAAGGGGAGATATCAGCAGATGATGCTGGTACTATTCGGTGCAACATTGGCACCGAGAGTAAGCCCAGGTTTGTCAAAATGTCGAGAAGTCTGACAAAGGAACAGAGGTCGGAATACGTTGGACTTTTGAGGGAATTCGCTGATGTTTTCGCCTGGACCTACGAAGACCTCAAAACATATGACATTTCTGTCATCGAGCATAAAATCCCATTAAAAGAGGAGGCAAAGCCATTTAGGCAGAACCTGAGACAGATCAATCCTATACTGTTGCCTATCATGGAGAGGGAAGTGAAGAAGATGCTTCAAGCTCAGATCATTGTACCGCTGAGATACTCAGAGTGGGTGGCCAACCTGGTGCCAGTAAGGAAAAAGAATGAAGAGATCCAGCTCTATGTAGACTTCAGAAACCTGAACAGGAGCTCACGAAAGGATAACTACCCTTTGCCAAAGATGGAACACATACTGCAGAAGGTAACAGGAGCTTCCAGGATGTCCATGATTGATGGTTTCTCTGGCTACAATCAGGTCTCTGTTCTGCCTGAGGACAAGGAAAAGACGAAATTTACCACTCCATGGGGAACATTCATGTACGCCAAGATGTCGTTTGGATTAATGAATGCAGGGGCAACGTTTCAGCGTGCCATGGACATAGCTTTGGTTGCGGAAAAGGATAAATTTGTGGTCGTTTATCTGGATGACATCACAGTGTTTTCAAAATCTGATAAAGAACACCGTCGTCATCTCAAGAAGGTTTTCCTGAAATGCAGAAATTTTGGCATTTCATTAAACCCCAAGAAATCTCTGTTCGCCATGCAGGAGGGAAAGTTACTAGGCCACATAGTATCAGCGGAAGGAGTCAGAATTGACCCCAGCAGAGTTGAGGCGATACAAGCCTTATCGATCCCGAGGTCCAAGAAAGAGGTCCAATCTTTCCTCGGTAAAATTAATTTTCTGAGGAGGTTTGTGCCGAACTTTGCTGAGGAAGTAAAGCTTATAACAACCATGTTGAAGAAAGGAAATGAAGTAAGGTGGACCCCTCAATCACGACATTCCTTTATGCAAATCAAGAAGGCCCTGACTAAAGCTCCTGTGCTTATCAGTCCCGACTACTCAAAGGATTTCCTTATTCTCTCCTTTGCCTCACCTGACACGGTGGTTGTTGTTCTATTACAGACAAACGACATTGGGCTAGAGCAGCCTATTGCTTATTTCAGCCGAGCATTGAGTGATGTCGAAGTCAGGTATGACACTATGGAGAAGCAGGCCTATGCTCTAGTAAAAGCTCTCAAAGTTTTTAGAACCTACGTCCTGCAGTAAAAAATCATCGCCTATGTCCCCTCGGCTGCTGTTAAAAACATTCTTATTCAGTCTGACATAGACAGGAGAAGGAGTAAATGGATAGCCAAATTTCTGGAATTCGACCTAGAAATAAGGCCCACCAAATTGATCAAAAGTCAAGGTTTAGCCAAGCTATTGGCTGAAGCAAACTGCCAAGCTCTGGGGATAAGTTTCATAAACGAATGCTCAGGAATTCCACAAAGTCGGCTGTCTGAAATGGACCCTCGAAGAGAGCCCCCATTAGCTCGATGTCCTTGGTATAAGGATGTCATATACTTTCTACAAGAGTTGCGACCCCCAGACGGCCTGCAAAGGAACAAAGAAAGAGCTCTGAAGCTCAAGGCAGTCAGATATTGCCTGATTGATCAAGTGTTATATTGGAAAGACCCCCTGGGGGTGCTTTTAAAATGCATGAGTCCACAAGAGGCCGAAATGACCGTGGCTGAATTTCATAGCGGCCTGTGTGGAGGGCACCATTTCTGGAAAGCCACAGCCCACAAAATCCTCAGGGCTGGATACTACTGGCCTACCGTGTTCACTGACGTCTACAAAAAGATCAGAGCCTGCATCAAATGTCAAAAATTTGCAGGAAAGCAGCAACTCAAGTCTCTGTCGTTAAATCCGGTGGTGGTTTCAGGACCTTTCCAGCAGTGGGGCCTAGATTTCATTGGAGAAATTCACCCTGCTTCCAGTGGGCAGCACAGGTGGATCCTGACTGCTACAGATTTCTTTACCAAGTGGATTGAAGCTATCCCTACCAGGAGTGCTTCCCACAAGGTAATCATTGGATTCCTGGAGGACCTCATCACGAGATTCGGCTGCCCGAGTAAAATTGTCACTGATAACGCAGCCGCTTTCGGGTCCGAGCCATTGGCCAAGTTCTGCGAGCAGTTCAGAATCAAGCTGGTTCACTCCACCCCATATTATCCACAGGGAAACGGTTTAGCAGAATCCTCCAACAAAAGCCTGATAAGGATCATCAAAAGGCTGTTGGAAGACAAGAAGAAGGCCTGGCATTCCAAATTAAAATTTTCTCTATGGGCCGACCGAGTGACCACAAAGAGATCTATCAGCGTCTCTCCTTTCCAATTAGTCTATGGAGCGGAGGCTGTTTTCCCTTCTCATTTAGCCATCCCTCTAGCAAAATTCCTCCAGGACCATCAGGAGGAGCCTGATGACATGATCAGAAGGATTCATCAGCTAGTGGAGGTCCAGCAGGCCAGGGAGCAGCCAGTGGACAGAATTAAGGACCATCAGCAAAAGATCAAGCAGGTTTTCGATAAGAAGGCCAAGAAGGAGCGGTTCCAAATAGGAGACCTAGGGCTGAAATGGGACGCTCCTAAGCAAGATAAGGGCAAACACGGCAAATTTGAAGCCCTGTGGATCGGCCCCTTTAAAATCTCTGAAGTTTTCTCAAATAACACTTACAGGTTGCAAGATTTGGAAGGTGAAGAAGTTTTCAGCAGCCCAGTAAATGGGCATTTTCTTAAAAAATGTTTTGTCTGAGCCTTCAGTGGCCCCTATGTTTTGTAAATATTGTCCTTTCTCTTCTTTGTTTTTTACTTTTATTGTTTCGGCTTAGTAAATGACTCCATAGCCCAACAACAAGGCACTGGAACTGCAAAATGAGTCCTTAGAGCATCACAGGGATGACTCTATCCCCCATGGAGCCTAATGTTAGTAACATTTTTCGTCCAAGGCACAAGAGTTTCCAGGATTGCAAATGGCGCGAGGAGCGCTAGGCGCAGCTCACAGAAGAAGTCATTTTCAGACTTAGAATCAAGCGAGCGGGCATTTCATTCTTCAGCGGAAAGGATTTAGCGACAGAGCAGAACAACGATTGATGGGTAATTGCAAATTAACCGATTCACGCCAAGTATAGCGCTAAAAGTTTTAAGGAGGTCAACAATCAGAATCCTTCGGGAGGCATTAGCGAAGTTACGAGGGCCGTTGATCGCAAGCAGTTCAAGCGTAGTGTTATTTCTCGAGCTCGGGGTTCATGAGTTCGAAGGGCGGACCATATCGCTTTGGTTGCGCGAGATTCTGAGTTACGAAAGGTGTCCGAAGGAGGTCAACCGTCGCTGACCATCGCGTCTCGGGACTTCGCGAGGAGAGAATGCCAAAGTTCGATACTCCAGCTCGCGAAGCCGCGAGTTGCGAAAGGCGTTAGTACTTGGGGTCTAAATGACGGTTACACGCAGAGAGCGCTGACCAGAAAGGAGGCCCGACCCGTATCGCCATCTCGGGGACCAGGAGTTTAGGAAAGGAAGCCGAGGGCCTTTGACCCACGAACTTGCGAATCGCGAAAAGGGAAAGAGCTTTGAAAGTTGGGCCCACATTGTCA
>ML823300.1:28584-41086 GCA_009831015.1 Picea engelmannii | reverse complement strand
CCATTCGAGATCCTGGAAAGGATTGGGCCAGTTGCATACATGCTTGCATTACCTGCATCTATGACTATACATAATGTGTTTCATGTTTCACTGCTTAAGAAATATGTACCTGATACTAATCATGTTATCGATTGGACTGTGATTCAGGTGGAACCAGAAGGTGTCCTGCAAGTACATCCTGTACGCATATTGGACAGGAAAAGAAAACAGCTCCGACATCGAGCTATAGAGCTTGTAAAGGTCCAGTGGACCTGGTACGGTCCCGAGGACGCGACATGGGAGCATGCAGATGTTATGCGGGCAGAGTACCCGCATCTTTTTGAAAATTTTGAAGAACTTGCAGATGCGATGTAAAGTTGCACTGAGGACAGTGCAAAAATAAGGGGAGGGGGATTGTAGTGTCCCCAAGGCCGAGCCCCGTTACAGATCATGATATATGCAATGAATTGTAAATGTGCTCTATAGGCTGGTGAGCCAAGTTTTGTATAAGCCGAAAGGCTTATGTGTTCGTTAGGCTAGGAAGCCTAAGTGTTTGAGGGCCAGGAGCCTGTTGTTGTACTTGTATGTATGCAGAATAATCAATAAAATATAAACACCGCTAGGTGTAGATCGACCACGATAAATGAGTGAAGGGGGACTGAGCGTCCACAGAGTGGGCAAGAAACTAGGGGTTGGAAGGTGGGAAAGGGGCTAAGTGTTGAGGCCAGGGGGCTTAAGCCTGGGAAATAATATTTTAATATTATTTCAAAAAGAGACCTGTGCATTTCTGTTTATCCTAAGTTTTGGAAAGGGAAAGCGTGCAAAAGGGATGCAGGCTGATGGAACGCATGCAGTTCCAAGGGTGACAAGTGTCAGCCCTGGTGCATGCAAATAAAACGGCCAAGATGAGCCGTGAGGGGGATTCCTCCTCCATTCCATCCGACTGCCTGAGCGTGTACAGGCTCGGAGCAGTACGATTAACTCGACCTCTGCAGAGAATACCTCGTGCGTCCCTAAGAGCTGAAAAGCCTGTGATTGTTCTGAATAATTCGTACCTCTCTGTCCCGAAGATGTGACCGTGAAGACCCATTTGCCATCGCCGAACCAGTTCGAGGAAGCCTGTATCTGGCTCTGAGGAAACTGGTGTATTCCTCTATTCTGGAACGGGAAATTAAATAGTCTGTGTTGATTTCGGGAATAGCCTGTGTGAGTGTTGAATTCTGAAAGGCCGAAACATCCTCTGTCTGAGCGCCGAGCCTATGTGTGGAGCCAATCCGTGAGACCATCTGCCATTGTTAAACCTGCTGGATAGCTTGTGACTGTTTTTCCCATGGGTTGTTGTGACCACGCAGTACTGGACTGCGTGAGGCTTGTTGGCCTGTGAACGACTTCTCCAGGTGAGAGAGTGCGCAGAGGGAGGAGAGAACTCCTGGAAGGAACCCTGTAGCTGCCATAGAGCCCGGAGACTTCCGGTCCGGTCTATTCTTGTAACCCAAGGTAAGGGAGACTGGCAATCGAAGGATTGTCCAGGTGACAGAGAAGGTGCACTCTCCTGGGGTGGAACAGGCATGTGGGGAATGAGGGTCTGTGGGCAGTGAGCGAGGGAGATTCCTGGGAGAGATTTCTTCCTGGTGATTGTGTATGACTGAATTCCATGTAACCTCAGCCTGAGTCTGGATTCCTTTCCCTGGGGTGGAACTCAGTCCCAGCTCGGGGGTGACCCACTGTTGAGTTGAGGAGCAGTGCGGTCTACGGCTGGGAAGTTCGTGGGAGGCCTGCACTTGGTTGGTGGATTTCTCCACTATCATGACTATACTGGATATGTTATCATGTTTTCCGCTGTGTAAATGAATTACTGTTGAATGCTATGGCTAGTTTAATTGTAGCAGTAACTTATATATTTTACTCTGAGATTTAAGTGTGTTTAATTGTTTAAATGCATGTGCTTATAATGTCTATACGAATTATGTAAAAATCCATGTATAGAATGGTAACTGAGAGGTTTGAAAACCTCGGTTGTGAAAGGTGACACTACAACCCTGCTGCCTCTTCTTCTTCCTCTTGGGACATTGTCCAACATATTGCCCCATCTCACCACAAGCAAAGAATCTCACTTTTCTTATGTCATTCTGCCCATTGCCACTCTCTGGTGGTTGGGTCCCCCCTTGGGACCCAATCTCGCACCCTCTCCAATCTTCTTCTTTCCCTTTAACCAAAGAGAAAGATCCTCATCCCCCCCAAGCATATATTGTTGTCCTGAAGACTCAGAGTTGCACCTCAACTCCTCCTATACAAAATCATCCCAAAGTCTGTCCCAAGTAGGCATGACCTCTCGGGCAACGATGCCTCGTACAAATGAACCCCAAGGTTTGGAAAAGTTGTTCAAAGTTGTCCTCACCAAAAAGTATGGATCCACAATCTCTTCGACCGCTGCTAACTCATCTCTAATCTGAGTGAATCTACCTAAGTATGATGTGACTGTCTCAAAATTGAACATTTGAATGCTCCTGAGCTTCTCTTGCAGAACTATCTTCTGGTTCTGGTTGGGACTCTAGTAAAGCTTGCACAAGGATGCCCACATCTCAAATGCAGAGTCTTTACCAGTCACATGGGGAATGATGTGGTCCCTCACCGCATCACAAATAGTCATCTTCGCCTTGATGTTATCCTTCCTGAAATCTGCATTCAACAATGGTGATGGAGCAAGTGCAGGAGGAATCACCACAGGAGCTTGAACTATATCCCATAGTTCAAGGTCCTCCAAGATGAAAGTGATCCTGGTCTTCCAAGGGGACTGGTTGCTAGCTTCGTCTAGCCTATCCTCTGTCTGCATCTGGGACACCGACATGGCTGTCCACTAAAAACTCAACACTGACGCTCACACTGATGCGAAAACTGCAAAAGAACTCAACCTCACCACTTGACACACAAGCGGAAGTAAGGCTATCCAAACGTGTCCACAAAATAGTCCTCCAATTGTCCAACAAATCTGCTCACAAGCTGTCCACTAACTCTGCCAACAAGTTGTCTAAAATCTACCCACAAGATGCTCTAGAAATCAACAAGGCTCTGATACCATGGAGAAAATTGAGGTCCTATGAGGCTGCCAACTAAGGTCCTTCTTTGACCTTGAAATTGACTCTAAGTTTCAATCTTCAAAACTGTCCTTTGTTGTTTTAGGACAACAAACAATTTAGTAACTTTATGCCCATAGTTTTTGTCGGTTAAGTGTTCTTTGAGGTGCCCTTGCAAGTGTTTTCATAACCCAAAGTTAGCACATGCAATATAACTCAAAATAAGTAACACTTCCTCTAGATCTTAACAACACAAGTAAGTTGATATACACTCTAAGCATGCATGAAATGAACACAAGTATTTTTTGTCAACATGACCCTGGATTAAACCCCCTCGGGGAAAACCAGTTTGGAATGGAAGTATATATAAGTGGTGTTTAAAGCATAAGATACAACAAGTACATGAAACAAATGAACATGATACAAAGGCAGCCCCTCTCAAGCTGCTATACAAGTCCAAGAAGGTGAATGCGCCCAAGCATGGTGCGCCCTTCTCCTTTGTTGCTCAATCCCACTCTAGCCTTGCACCTTTGTTGCTCAAAGCCTCGTAGAAGAAACCCTTGCACACAAATCTTCCCTTGTGTGCTACCTCTCCAACAAGACACTCCAATCAACAATCTGACAAGTAGAAGATCTCCCTGCTAGGTGTGCGCCCTCCTCCTATAATGCGCCCTCCTCCAAGCAAGCATGAACACCACATGGAAACCAAAGCGTCCTAGAGCCCTCCATGAAAGGAGCCGCCCTTGCTGCCCTCTTCCTTTGCTTCCATTCTCATCTCCATTGCTCTCCTCTTCCTCTCCAAGTGAACAAAAGAGTGAATGCGCCTCCTTTTGCCCTATGTGTCCCTCTTAAGGAATCATAAGGAAACCTAAAAAAATCAATGGCTAGGATCACTCCAAGCCATATCTAATCCATGGTTAAGATCTCTCAAAAAAAATCTCAACTCAAAACCCACTTTGGGTTAAGTTTCCATAGTTCACTTTATGTCCCCCAATTCACCCACAAAGTGAATTAATAGTCACTTTTCACTCAAGTGAAAAATTTCACTCTTTTGACTTAGGAAAATGTCAAAGTGAAATTAGACATAAAGTATAAGGCACAATGGGCCAAATATTTCCCTCTTGTGGTTAGAGACCTACAACCACAAGGGGACCACTTCCCTTGGTACACCAAAACTCAACAATGTGATCATTTCATGGCCCCATTGTAAGAATTAATTTTCTGCAAGCCTAACCGAAGGCTATCTGAAGAGGCCATGCAAGTTGTAGGTGGGCTAATTATGAAACAAAGACAAGCAGCTATGATAAGAATTCCTCTGTTCACTGGAATTTCTTTTGAAAATAGACTCACAAGCATTGGCATATCACTACACAAGTGTCATTCCTAGAATTTATCACGAGTCAGGTATGTTAACCCTTCTGTCTACTTATTAAGTTATTAATCAAGCAATTCTTTTAAAAGCAAAGGCTTGCCCGATCATTGATATCTTGTCATAGGCCTGCACTTCAAGGACTTAAAATTTACCAGCATACATGGCAGCACAAATTTACAAAATGTCTCCTTCAGAATGTCAAAAATGTATTTTGCATTACCTCCTCCACCAACATGGCAGTTTACAACACAGGTTCTAAAGACATCAGATTTATTATAGTAAAAGGAAGAGGCTCGTTCCTCTAAGGACCACTTCTAACTTCTAAGAAATGTTCAACTGCTGACTAGTATATAAATGTGAACCCTTGCAGAGCAATATGTAGTGGGTATGGGTATAGAATTATATAAATAATTCTGTCATTTGTAATCATTTTGATCCTGTCACCAAATGGTCTGCAGTTTGCAGTAACCATGATACTGTTGCACTTCAAAGCTTCTTAGTAGTTTAAATATATAAACAATGTTTAACTCATTGCCCAACACTGCTAAGGAATGCAAATCAAAACAAATTGTCAAATTCCATCTCCAGACTTGCCAGAGCAACAACCAGAGAGAGAAGCCTTGTTGCAGCCCATCTTTATTAATGTTGGCCGACCTTACAAGATTTGAGAATAACTCAATACACTGCAGGTCAACTAATATATTACATCTCAATTTCAGAGACAAACTTCATTAGAAGGCAACGATGTGTGATACCTGGAAGAAACATACAGATATGAGAAAACTGCAAACTATTTGCTTGTTTAGATTCTAGAATCGATATTGCGATCCATCTTCATAATATTCTTGTTGGACTTTTTGAAGCTAGATGTTGGCACTTGGCATTGCTCTCACTAATAGTAATTATGTGAACTTGCCATAAATATTTAATATCCCTTTAAGAGAAACTTGATCATTTGCATTATACAATTTTTGATCTATTGCATCTGATACAATTTTGGGGGTAGCATCTGCATCAAACCAAGAAAACCGTCAGATTATTTTTCATCACGCATGCTCCTTGAAAGCATACTTGAAGTAAAAAGTAAACAGTGAAATATGGTGCATTTCAAGTTTCAATCCCATGCATACATAGCTTTGGTAAAATGTAGTCACATTGACAATTGGAAACACATTTTCCTTGTTCTCCATATTCTACTGATAAAAGCATAAATAAAATGAAGTAGAAATTCTGGGGATGGGATATTTGTACAATATTAGATTGATCATTTATGAGAGTTGAACCTCATATTTATTCCCTAAAAGGTGAATGTGTTTAAAATTTGATGGGGCAGCCAAAGGTAAGAGAGATGAGTTAACACTTAACTCTAGCTAATGCCTTTATTAAGGCCACTAATAATGATGCGAAGTTTACAGCTATAATGCAGGGATTAGTGATAGCTTAAAAGCTAAGAATTGGTAAGCTATTAGTTTTACGGATTTTATGTAAATAACTCATTAATTACTAGGAACTGGGTTATCACAAACCGGAAGCTCCATGACCTGCTTGAGGAAAGTAAGGATCTAACATCATTCTTCATAAAAGTCAAGAATATACACTTCAGAATAAGAACAACTTGGAGAATACAATGGAAAATGCAAGGGTTAAGTTAGGACCAAGAAACATAAAAACAACCTATAAGGATGTGAGTTGGGACCAAAGATCAATATTGGAGTATGCACAAGAAAATTATAGGTAGAGGTTGTATAATGGGAACAAACTTCCAAAGATAAATCCTATTTACAGTGCTACCCCTCATATATTGAATTTTCTAATTTTCAGACTTGATAATTATTGCCTTATGATTTAAATGCTACTGTTATCATAGAATAATTACACACTGAAAATCTCAACAAGACTTAGCAAACTTGATGAAAGGTTGTTGTAAGTAAATATTGTACGAAACGATATATTACAATTGAGGACCCCGATATATATACTTGGGCGGAGTGCCCTTTCATTAATGGACATGTCTTTTCCATTATTGTCTTTTCATTGATTAATTTATTATTAATTATTGATTATTTATATATTTATACATTATATTATAAATATATTATTTATATATTATATTTATGTTGATGATTATTTCGTCACATGCACGTCTAATTAATATAAATCACTCCATCCTGGAGCAAGAAATATGAGAGCACCTCGAGTCTATCCACTCCTCGTTAGGAGAAAGACTACGCCTAGGCCATTCACCACTAGCAAAGCTCTGTGAGTGAATGAGTCATTTCCCTTGGTCAAATCAGCATGACCAATTTGGGAGAATGTCTGCCCAATGCTGCTAACTAGAGAAACATCAACAATATAGCATGAGGATTGCATGTGTTATAGGGCTTTGCAACATGATAGCTTCATGAGGATGGTACTTCCATTGGGTTGCTCGAGTACTTTGGATTGGAGGAGACTCATTTCTCCTTTGTGATGGAATGTCATGGCTTGGTTCTCTCTTCATGGTCACACATCTTTGGTTGATGGATCGACACATTAGTGGACAATTGGTGATGATGCTTGCTACTTCATGTGACTTATATTGGCATCATAGTCTTGTTCTTGATATATTGTTCATCATGTCTAGATTGTATTACCCTTTGCAAACATGTATGATGTCTTCCTAGTGATTGGTAGTAACATGACATAATTCTAGTGCATAGACATGTTGTGGTTGTTGCTTGGTGGTTCATGGCTTAGGAGACAAGTTCCCTAGCACATGATGATATATTGTATGGATTGATGTCACATGGAGGGGGGGCACTTATCATTGATCCCTTTTTATATGATTCTAACATGATTATTAATGTATTGGATGTGTTTTACATGGTTGGGAGGCCTCTTAGTGTGAGCGCCCTAGGAGATCTTGGAATATTTCATGCTCGTTACACATTGTTATGACCCATGTTATCTCCCTAGATGGAGCACTCACCTAGTGCACATGTGGAGGTTTAGCAATGGTTTGACCTCCTTTGACCTTATTCTTTGTTTGCACATGAAGTGCCCTAGCATATTTGGCTACCTTTCACCCTTGGATATGTTTGTTTTGGTTGTTGAGGTTTGACGAGATGGCGCACTCACCTACTTGGTGTTACCCCACCATGCCTAGGGGTAACTAGAGGAGATCACGTCTCGTGGCCCGCAATGGAGAACATGATCCTGACCATGATGATGATTGACATGTGCACAAATGGTATTCCAACAACCCCCCTCATTCACCTTTATAGCTACAGGTCAACCATGGCTCATCACATACGAGCAACCTAGAGTATGGGAGATGGTAAGCCAACATCACCATGAGGTATGTTAGTCCTTTCATGCAAAGTGTTGTGCTTAATTTGTTGGGCATGTGGATAAGGATCTTTGGTTGAAGTGGATAATGGATCACTGGCTTGGGAAATTGTGTTAGTTGCCTTGTTTCATTTTGGTGTTCAGCTTCTATGCCCTAGTCTCATGTTGTCGCTGCCCAGGGAAAAGGGGTACTACTGGGGGGCCCTCACAAGAGTAACGTTCTGTTCCCCGCCATACTTAACACTTTCCATCATAGAGCATCTCATAGTGTACTAAACTTCGATAATGGGTCATCGTCCATTCTCTCATGAGAAGAAGGGGCTAAAGGCCTAGAGGTTGATGCAGTTGCTCTATTTATCTATGTTATGCTATAAATGATAAGGCCACCATAAAAGCCTCAGGCCATCTTGAGCTCTACCCCCTCTAATGGCAATCACCCTTGTCTGAACACGAATGAATGCACCAAACTATAAAGGAGAATAGCCCAGTAAAAAATGCAGGAATGAAGCTTGAAACCTTATAAAGGGGACTTGCAAATGATAATTGGGTATCAAAAGGCAAAATAAGGGGTTCAAAATGCAAAAAGTACCAAGGAACGGGTATCTCAAGTCAGCAAGCACTCACTCTACAAAGGAACTCATAGAAATGGATTCAATGACACCATAAGCCATGAAGTGAACCCTAAAACCATATCACTATCACACTTACTCTTGAAGGGTTTCTTTATTTCATGCTCCCCTCGGGACCTATCCCTCTACTTGGGTTCTTTTATTTCCTGTCTAGGTTGGCACACCTAATAGGATTGGATGAAGGCCCTCCCATACTTAAACTTTCCAACACACATGAGGTCTTGGGTTGGTGTGATGCTTGAAAGGAATACTGAGGTGAATTGTTTACATGGCTTATATCTTAAGTTAGAACTTACTTTGCATGCTTTAAGGACTAATGTTTCTTATGAACCTTGGCTACCCTTGTCTTATACTTTGTTTTGTCTTGGATGGCCTTGATATGGTTCTTTGAGGGCTGTCCTGGGCTTGTACCCGGGACGTTGTGCCTTTATTGCAGGACCTTGGCACGTGTGATGGAGAGCAGTGGGTCATCCAGTGACTCACCACCCTCAGATATCAGCTCTCGCATCCTTGGAACCTTGGACGATGGATAGATGGGATAGGTATGAGTAGATTCAGTCATGATGGCACATAGATGCGCTAGAAGCCCATAGGTTGGGTAGAGTACCATAGAGCTTACTTTTCACCAAGATCAGGGACGTTGCAGCAATAGATAGTCAGAGACATTGCAGAGACGAGATGCAGCTCCCCTAGGCTTGGACGCAACACCTTGATCCTGGACGTTGGCCATATTTTGGTGACGACGTCATCTTCTAGGGATTGAAGTAACTAGGGTTTGATGAATACCTAGGGTACTGATGATGGATGGCATGGTTTTAGGTGAGGAGAGACATCACATGCTCCCACCTCACTTTGAATTGGTGCCATGTGGCCTTTGGAGGCCTCCTCCTTGCCCAAGAGGGCTTGACATCTCACATGTGTGGCCTATTATGATTTATTTTTGCATTTTAGCATTTGTAAAGGGTTAAATGAGGGGTTGACTCTGTTACCCCCCCAGTCTAGGAGTAACTAAGGAGATGATGTCTCTGTTAAGGTTTAAGCTATTATTAGAGTTCTTTACATTTCACTAGATAACAATAGCATAAGATAGGATCACTGAGAAATACACAATCACAACAGACATGTCATTTATCCTGGGAAACCCTCATGGGGGAGAAAACCCAACAAAACTTCCTTATTATAGATAGCCAATACAATGCCAAGAGATAACTCAAACAAATACATAAATTCCTCTCCCAAGAATGTGCCTCTCTCTCTCTCTCTCTCTCTCTTCTCCAGCTGCAACTCCGAAACTTGCTCCTCAAATGAACAAGTGAGTGTGTGTCTAAATGAGGCGCTAGCCTCCTTATTTATACAACTCTGGCACGTGTGAACGAAGGTCTCTCTTCACTGGCAGGGCCGACTTCTTCTTCTGGGCGGTTATAACCACCTTTAATATATTTTGGGGCCTCTTTAATATATTTTGGGGCCGACTTCTTATTCTGCCTATTACAATTATGTTTTGACCAATCTGCAAAAGGGGATTTGGTCTTTTACAATAGCCAACATGATCAATCTGCAATAGGGGATTGATCTAATGAATAATACAACAATAATAATTAGAATACACTTTGCAGTTATATTATTTCAACACTCCCCCTTAACAAGAAGGGTATTCTACAACAGCATTAGGCAAGAGAGAGGATAGCATCATCAACAACATCAGGTGGGTGAGAGGACAACATCATCAATATCATCTTGGAACACTGACTAGCGTATCTATATCGGAAGTTTTTCTCATCATCAACACAACACAGAGGATGGAGCATCATCAACACAGCATGGAGTTGGAGTAGCATCATCATCCTCATCGGTATGAGGCTAAGGTAACATCATCATCATCTTCAGTATTAACGCTGAAATAATATCATTATCATCATCTTCAGCAAGGACTCGGGAGCTGAAGTGGCATCATCATCATCATCTTCAGCAAAAGGTTGATGTGGCATCATCATCATCATCTTCAGCAAGAGGTTGAAGTGGCATCATCAACATCATCTTCAACAAGAAGCTGAAGTGGCATCATCATCATCAACTGCATCAACATAGATTAGTATAACACTAATACATCATCATCATCATCGATAACAGCACAAGGCTGATACAACATCAAAAGCAACAATATTACAGCACAAAGGCTGGCAACACATCATCACAGCACAAGGCTAGCAACACGCCATCACAGCACGAGGCTGACAACACATCATCACAGCACGAGGCTGGTCACATCATCACAGCACGAGGTTGGCTCATGATCACAACACGAGGCTGGCACACTACACATCAATTAAGTTGGAATCACAATACTAGACTGGTTTTACGTCACAGCAATTAAGATGGAAGCTCAGTACTAGGCTGGATTTACGTCACAGCAATTAAGCTAGAAGCACGATACTAGACTAGCTTTACGTCACAACAATTAAGCTGGAAGCACGGTACTAGACATATCTCAACACAACAATAAAGCTGGAAGCACAGAACTAGACTGGCATTACGTCACAGCAATTAAGCTAGAAGCACAGAACTAGACTGACTTTACATCACAACAATTAAGCTGGAAGCACAGAACTAGACTGGCTTTACGTCACAGCAATTAAGCTGGAAGCACAGTACTAGTCTGGCATATCTCAACACAACACTACTCCCCCTTTCGAGGGAGGTCCTTTCGGACTATACCAAGCTTATCTCTAAAGTGCTCAAACTTTACACGAGATAGTGGCTTGGTCAACACATCGGCAACCTGTTCATCCGTGATAACATATTGGAGCTTTATGCCTCCTCTCTGCACCATGTCACAGATGTAATGATATCGGATCTCTATGTGCTTCGACTTGTCATGAAATACAGGATTCTCTGTCATCTTTATGCAGCTCTGGTTGTCACATAGGATCTTGGTTGCTTCCATCTCTAGGCCGAATAGACAGGTCAACAACTTCCGAAGCCATATAGCTTCGCAGCTGGTAGAACACACAGCAATGTATTCTGCTTCCGCTGTATTGAGAGAAATGTTGGATTGCTTCCTACTCTGCCATGAGATCATGGTTGATTCCAAACTGAAACAACATCGTGAAGTGCTCTTCCTATCAGAGACATTTCCATCCCAATCTGAATCAGTGTACCCACTAAGTGTGAAATCATGATCTCCATCATAGCTGAGACCACAATCTAATGTACCCTTAAGGTACCTCATCACATGTTTTGCAGCAACTAGGTGAACATGTCTGGGTTCTACCAGAAAATGACTCAAAGTGTTCATGGCAAAACAAATATCTGGTCTGGTGTTCGTCAGGTACATTAGCGATCCAATGATCTGTCTATACAACGTGGCATCAATCAATTCTGACGAAGTGTCGACCAGTAGCTTCAGCTTCGCTTCCATGGGTGTATTCATGGACTTGCACTCCAATAAGTCAAATCTCTTCAGGATTTCGACTGCATACTTCCCTTGGTTAAGGAAGATTCTCTCTGGGCTTTGCCATACCTCAAGACCTAAGAAATAATGCATTAGGCCAAGGTCTTTCATCTCAAATTCTGCAGCGAGCTTCTTCTTACATTCGGTGATGAGCTTTTCTTCTCCAGTTAAGAATAAGTCATCCACATATAGCAGCAATATCACCGGCTCATTATTCATAACCTTGAAGTAGAGGTTAGAATTTGCTTTACTCTTGGTAAAGCCCAAGCTCGTCAAAAAACTGTCTATCCTCTGCAATATCAAGCTCTAGGAGCTTGCTTCAACACGTACAGATCCTTCCTCAACTGGCAGACATGAGTCTTTCTATCTTCAATCTTCAAATCAATTTTTCTCATTACATTGTACCAATCTAGTACATTTTCTCAGCTGCAACTCAATCTGCACAATCATGTGCTCGCTCTATGTGCTTTCTGTAAGGCACTATCTGTCTCACTGTTTGGGAGTATGTCCTCTACTCTCTCTTCAATTGTTCCTTCTGGAATCTGGGACTCTGCACCTGCAGCTGCTCTGAGGCTGAGAATGACTGCTTCATTCTCACTGTGGCTGCTAAAATCTGAGAGTAACTCCTCTTATTCTATCACGGCAACAGTTTCATCTGAAACTGAGAGTG
>ML823300.1:15118-26294 GCA_009831015.1 Picea engelmannii | reverse complement strand
TCTATGGCAAGAGATCCCTTCTCCTGCAAATACCCTTTAAAGCTTAATTGTTTAAACATGTGTGAGTACATACCTCTGACGACACTTGCAGGTAGAGGCACCATCTGGTAGCAGCGGTAATGATCACCAACTCTTAAGAACTTGAAGGGTGACTGCAACTGGTACGACTGCAACTGCAACTGATACTGCAACTGCAATTGATACTACAATTGCAACTGCAACTTAGGGTTTTATGAGGAAACCCTAATTTTTCAAACTTCGAATTTTGAAATTCTGATCCAAGGGATAAATGCGATGAGATGAGGTGAGTAAGTTGGTGCAGTCAGATTTCTGAAAATCCAACTTTTACCCCTTCAAACTTGATCAGTGGATTTCTGGATTGGTACTTCTGGTTTTCTGGTACCTCTGGTACTTCTGGTACTCTGGTTTTCTGGTACTTCTGGTTTTCTGTGAAACTAGGGTTTCACTTTCCGAGAGATCTAGCCACTGAAAAGTTGCGCTGAAGAAGCCAAAGTGATCCTTGAGGAAGGGCGCACTTTTCTAGATGGTTTTGGGGTTGAAATACTTCATCAACAAAAAGCCCTAATTTGCATGTACGGCAACAGTGACGTTTTTCACTTTCTCTTGTGAAAGATGATCTCTTCAACTTAGCTCTGATACCATGTTAAGGTTTAAGCTATTATTAGAATTCTTTACATTTCACTAGATAACAATAGCATAAGATAGGATCACTGAGAAATACACAATCACAAGAGACACATCATTTATCCTGGGAAACCCTCATGGGGGAGAAAACCCAGCAAAACTTCCTTATTATAGATAGCCAATACAATGCCAAGAGATAACTCAAACAAATACAGAAAGTCCTCTCCCAAGAATGCGCCTCTCTCTCTCTCTCTCTCTTCTCCAACTGTAGCTCTGAAACTTACTCCTCAAATGAACAAGTGAGTGTGTGTCTAAATGAGGCGCTAGCCTCCTTATTTATACAACTCTGGCACGTGTGGACGGAGGTGTCTCTTCACTGGCAGGGATGACTTCTTCTTCTGGGTGGTTATAACCACCTTTAATATATTCTGGGGCTGACTTCTTATTCTGCCTATTACAATTATGTTTTGACCAATCCGCAAAAGTGGATTTGGTCTTTTACAATAGCCGACATGATCAATCTGCAATAGGGGATTGATCTAATGAATAATACAACAATAATAATTAGAATACACTTTGCAGTTATATTATTTCAACAATCTCGAGGCCCACAAGTAGCAGACATGGAGTGTCGAGAGCCCGATGCATAGCACAGCGCGCAGAGCCCCTCTATTTCACCACAACTCACCATTATCATCATTTTAGTAGAACAACATCCACTACACTGGCTTGGCTCCAAGAAGACATCAGGTCTTGCTTCATGAGGTAACAAGTCCGATCTCGTGGTAAGTGTCACTTTAATATTTGAAGCATTTGAACATGTTGCAAAGGATCCTTTCTTGATTATGGAACGTTCCCTGGGAAATTATACCTTCCTAACTCCAAGTGGAAATTATCCTTACTTTCCATTGCACATAGCACTCAATGTTCGAACCATAATAAATTAAAGGCAAGGGCTTGGAAAAATGTTGCATTGCAAACAAAGGATGCAACACACCCTCCACAAAGGCATCCATAAATGAGACAATATGAACCCTTGATATGTCAAGAACCCCATGCCCAAAAGTCTTCCCCCAATCCACCTCATACTCATCACATGATCTAGATGGGGTCCTCTTGGGAAACATTCCTTGACTTGGGGATTGGCTTACCCAATAGGGCACCATGACACCCCTCCCATACCTAAATTGGGAAAAACTTATAAGGTCTTTGAGCATTTGTTTAATTTGAAAATATGGGATTTGATGCACATGTTTGGGTGGTTCTTGTATTAAATGTGGCTTACTTGGCATGATTCATGTGACTTGTGGACGCTTGGAGGGCGTACTTGTTTGTCTTTGCAGGACCTTACCCACAGGATGAACGTTGGACCCCGCATGTGGTGACCATTGATGATGACACTTTGAGAGTGGAGGAGGCACCTTGGCATCACTAGAGGATGAGGTTGCACGCTTCTCCACTTGGATGTTGGTCTTTGGAGGCCTAGGACATGACTTCTTAGCCCTTAATGTCACCTTGAAGGGCTAGGGTTTGATGGATGAGGTGGTTCCAAAGGTGGCTTGATAGGAGGAGACCATGGCAGGAAACTTTGGTATGACACATGGCCTTTGGAGGCCCAATGTCTCCTTCCTCATGCTTGATGTTGCACTTGGAGATCTTATGTCACCCTCTTAGGGCATGACATCACCCTTCTAGGTTTTTATTCATGTAAAATTTGATTTTTGTATATTGTAAGGGAAAATTAAAGGGGTTGGCTCTCTTATGTTTTATTGTTGACAATTTAAAGTGGACAAATAGGTCAAGATAGCTCCATATAAATAAAGCCACTTGACATTTCATTTTATCATGACATCTTCTCACCATATGTGAGAGAACAAGTCTGAAATTTTCGCTATATTGGGGTTATTGGCTCTTTTCTCTCATGCACTATCTCTTGGAGGTCAAGTGTGGATGCTTCTTTGCTGATTTTTGGATGGATTTTCTGCAATTAGGGTTTATTCTCATGCTATCTTGGTGAAGTAAGTGAAATTTATGCAAATTTTATCTTTGTGCTATCAAATGTACATGGTAAATTTCTCTTTTTCATGCTAGACATCTTGCTTGTTTAAACCCTAAGAGAGGAGCATAAGTGCTTCCTCCTCTCACAAGGTCAATTTTGTCCAAAATTTGTGAAGAAATCCTAGCTAGGGTTAGACTCCTAAAGCTCTAAAGTGATAGCACTTTAGGATTTTGACCCTAGACTCTTGATTGTGACCTAGTTGAAGTACCTGTTGTCGTCCTTATACACACTTGCAAATGTTAGCAAAGTCCAACTCACTTAGTGTGTCCTTGGAGGCACAATGCCTAGGTTCAAAGCCCATGCTGTCACTTTGACTTGAACCTCTTTCGTCTAGGCTTACTCTTAGGGAAGCCAAGGGGGTAGACCCTAGTTACTAGATGTGATTAACGTTATGTTCTAGGAGTTGGTTTTATTTAGTTAGAAAGTTGGGGGAAAAGACCAACCTATGATGCAAAGGCAGCAATGCAAGATGCAATGATTTACTTATGTCAAGCAAGCTCTTTCCTAAGTCAACTAAGACTAGTGCCTAAGGTTGGGCAAAGGGGTCAACTAATGTTTGAGGAGGGTTGATTACAAAACGACTACAAAGATTACAAAAATACAATTACCCCACAATAAAATTATGAATGATAGATATACAACAATATCAAAATAGGAGATGTACAACAAGATACAAAATTACATAAGAAACAAGCTAACCATGTGTTTTAAAGTGCAGGAATTAAAGGGATATCAAAGCATGAACATCATCAACACATTAAAGCCAAGCATGCCCCAATAGCACTTACTCTATTGGACTGCTTTTCAATGGCGACATCAACACTCAAGACCCAACAAGATGATGCCTCCCAATGGGATGCACTATCTCTTGAGGGATCACACCACAAAGAACACTTAACAAAATACTTGAAAGCTTTAAAGCACAAGTGTTCCACAATACTCAAAAATGACACTTAGTTAATTGTTCCACAAAGCAAAAGAAATGTTACTTGCATGTAAGATTGAAAAAGAGTTATGCTTGCAAGTAATGTTTTAGACAACCATAAGATGTACCCAAGAAAGTGATGCCTAAAACACTAAGCGGATTAAAAGTTGCTTAAAGATTATTAAAGATTTTATTTACCCCCATAGCTAAATGTCAAACCAAAATCCTCCTCCCCCAATTACCAAATGGTTGTTGGATGCTCAAGAAGTGAGGCAACGAGGCCTACCCTAGCTTCACAGGTCAACCCTAAAGATCCGAGTACTCCCAGAAAGGACGCCGCGCGCCGTGAGACCTTCCCTGGCCTAGCACCTTCCGTTGCCTTCCTCAAACCTCATTTTAGATGGTGAAGATGGAGAATTTGGGTGTCCTATTAAGTCTAATATGTTATTACCCCCATGGACTAAGTATTTTAGGTTGTTTATGAGTGTTTAAGTGACTTTTACTTGTCCAAAATTAGTGAAAAAGTGCCAAAACCGAAACTTTAATCAGCCCAAAAGATGTGTTTTAAATCTTAAGAATGAAGCATGTAAACACATATAGCATGTATAATGAATTGCTGAAAAAGAACAAGTTATCCCTGCACCATTTACTTAACCAATAATGTTTCCAAGCATGAAAGAAAAGAGTGTTTTTAAAGGACAAGAACAGCTTGCCAATAAAAGAGAAAATTGCTTTAACTCGTCATCACTTAACCATGTATGTTATTGCTTTAAGATAATGTGCTAAGAAATGAAACTTGAAAGATTAAAGCATGTATGTGAATTTATGCCTCCATGGACTTAAGCTAAGACCAGTTATGTAAATGTGAGATCTACTTCTAGAAGATTTTAAGCATGTGAGCATAAGCAAATCATAAACACATTACTAATCTAGCCATACGATATTGGGGATGTCTCACCCAAGGTGTAGGCAACCATTAAGAAAATAACTTGAAATGAAAGGCAAGAAATAAGAACCACTCTCAATGGCACAAGGTGGAAGCAAGTCTTCCTTTTTTGTGCCAAGGGGATTTGGAAGCAAGAGAAGACTTTAGAAATGCTAGAAAGAGAAGGAAAAGGGTGAGTTTTCGTTACCCAATCAATGGAGAAGTTCTTAAGGTGTTGTATGACCGAAAGTGGGCAGCATAACCCTTATACCTAGTAAGAACCTGCAAAAACCAGCAAGCTATTACTTGCTGGAAATGCTACACAACACACCACAAATCAAGAAAAATTTATGTTTTTATGCAGAAATTTTTCACATACAAGTATCGCAATAAAAGTAGATTTAATATGACCTATCTATGATTGTTAGCAAACTGAAATATGGAAAGAATGAGCAAAGAAATCAAATCTAAAAAGCAATGGATTTTTAGGTAGGTTTTAAGAGTAGACTCTTCCTTGAGACTAGCCCAATAAAACCCTAGAGGTAACCCTGCAAAAGTTATGAGAAAAGCTACAAAAATAGATAGAATGTGAGTAGATCTAGATGGTAAAACAAAATACTTTGGAATACCCAAATAAACACTTTACTAGATCTATGATAATACTACCACAAATCTATCCAAACAAAATACTTTGCTTGGAGATTCTACTCTAGATCTATAAACTTGAAGCAAGAATGAGAGAAGAATAGAACAAGATCACCTCAATAGTAGCAAGAAGCAACAAGAATACTCTTTGTTTCTTCAAATCCTCCAAAGCCTTTCTATTACTCAAGAGGAGAGTCTTGCAGCAACATGTTGCTCCAACACTCTCAAGAGCAAAATGGAAAGGAAAGCAAAATGAACAAGAGAAAGAGAGATGGGGAGAAAATCCAGTAGCATAACACTAGCTCAAGATATGGTAAGGAAAAGAGTCAGGGAGGGGTTCTATTTATACCTCAAGAGGCAAAGTGACCCCTCTTGGATCACTGCCAAGTGTCACACCCAAGTCAAAGGAGGATCTCAAGGAGGTAGGGCACAACTTTAGGGTTTGGAAGTGGATTGGTGAGGTGGATGTGAGTTGGAGGAGGTGGGGCCATGCAAGAGGGTAACATGGGAGGCTAGGAAGGGTGCACCTCATGAGGGAGGGGCCCACAACTCAAGCAAACTCAAGTTGTAATGTTTTCCCAAGCTAGTGGGGGCACAAATCCCCTAGGGGGCATGAGGGTTAGAGTAAGTGAGTGGGCAAGGGGGTGTGAAAAGGTTAGGAGTGGAGTTGGGTAAGTTAGGAATCATCTCTCTTACCTTTATCCACCATTACTTTGATCCATTAGCTCAAAATTACAAAAATGACATTTTACCTATGTCATGATTTGGCAATTAAAATTGTTGTTTTGACTGACTGAGACTCCTGGTGGACAAACACCTAGCAAAAGTTGTCCAACTGAGTTGAAACTTGGTCCAAGGGTGTAGGGGGTGTCTTTCCATTTCTTTTGAGCACAAATACCCCTAGCAAAAGTCCAAGGACCTAGTTTTTACAATATTTGCTCAAAAACAATTAATTAATTAAACTTCTAGCCTTATGAAAATTTAATTAATTAAAAAAAACCTATCTAGACTCGACGAAATTCTGCGAAACTTTCTAAGATGTCATACATGGTCATTTACATCATTCCTAAACAATAGCTACCAGAAGATAACCCCATTAGAACGCCTTTCACCACTTTGGAGGAATTATTGCATGGTGGGAGAGAAAAACTCAAGGGAAATTAATAAGGATGAAAAGCCCAATTAATAACCTGAGGATAAAAAACCCTCGATAAAAGGAACTCTCCTAATGAAGAAATCCCAAGGTAATTGACCTAACTATGACTCATGCAGACCTATTACATTATTAACCCACGCAGGGGTGCGGAAATTCCGTTTACAAAAATGTGTGTTGGAGGCATAAATTGCTCAGTAGGACCAAACTGTCTTCGACATATTAGCATCTGATAATGCATCTCTTCATGGCACATGGAGTTGACCCCCTAGTTAAATAGGCGGTCAACATCTGGCTCCACATGGGGACGTGTGTTCGATCTTCTCAAATGAGACAGAGAGCATACGAGAATCCAGCATCTACAAAAAGGTGCTCACCAATATCCAACATAAGCATACACACATATATAATGAAATAAATAAATGCTATAAACAACATCTACATAATGAAATAACTAAAGTACAACATCATAACTACAAAATGAATCTATGATATAGAAATAATTCTAAGTACATATCAACATAATGAATAAAACAATACAAAATTGAAATACAAGGAGAAGGGTTAGAGATACATTACAGAGGGTGTCCCTTTGGAAACCAAGTTGCCATATGAAGAAACACTTCAAGGAGGGGTCCTCTCACTAGCATGTCTGACTTTATGTCTTCCTACTGGCTGAGAAGAGTTGCTAGAAGACTGATATACTTTATGCCGACTGTTTATTCTTTCATGTGAATCCCAATTTCTATCCTTAGGCCACTTGGGGCAGTTCCCCTTAAAAAAATTCTGGTGGTTTTCCATAGGTGCCAAGTGCAAAGTCTGTTAACTTAATCTTTCCTTAAAAGGCTTGGCATATCTTTTACTAGGGATGATGTACTTTACTTTGTCAATATTCCCCTTATCATCCTTAGTAATTCCCATCAGACTTTGATTACTTATTCTATCTTTTACTTTCCCAATTGCTGAAAAGTAAGGAGCGTGGGGCCCAAGAATTCCATCTGACTGTTTTTGACATTTAACTGATTCCTTTGTTGAAGGTTGAGCTAATAACATATTTTCGACTGGCAAATCCAACTCTGACTTTAATTCTGAAGGAGGAAAACTATTATCTGTCTTATCCGAATTTTCCTCAAGAAAAAGCCCATAAAAAAAATCCATGGGGTCCCAAACATTGCAAATGCTTGGGGGTTTGCTATTAAGATCCATCTTGGTAAATGTCGGAGTATGCTCTATCTCATAATATCCCATTTCTACTTCCTGAAAAACAATCTCATTTTCCTTTTTCCTAGGATCTTCCACATGATACTTTCTTTCCAACTCTCTATTCAATCTAAACTCTAAACCATTTGGAGTTGGAATGGTGGCATAAGTTAAGTTCATCTGTAAACTACCACCTAAATCTGCAGTTGTCTTTCTATTTAGCAACATACCACAAGTATCTAGTACATCAATTACAACAATGTCCATTTCAATCATGATATCTAAGAATGCAGCCAAGTGTACTTGTAACCCCTTAATCAAACCATGCACCTCGATTGTCCTGCTATCCATAGCACAAATGTTATGATAAGGTCTAGATATTCTTAAGTTCAATTGTTCCATTACTTTCTTAGTCATAACATTTGAGGTAGCCCCTGAATCTAGCATACAATTATGAAGAATAAAATCGTTCACGAGCAAGGATAGGAAAAAGGGTCTATTCTTTTCATTCCCCCTATCCATATTTTTTAGAATAATCGATGCATCCTGATAAGTTTTAGTTGATGGAGCGTCAACACTTTTTTGAGAAGGACAATCTATGGCTTTAAGCATCTTTTCCCTATGAGAAGGGATCTTCATTATTTCTGACACAGGCACCAACATCTTCGCATTACTTAACCATCCTCCTAAGTCAATATTTAAATCTGAACTTGCATACACATTTGACTTAGGGGGTTGGAGCTACCTTGGGAATGTTTTCTTGGTTTCTATCTTGAGTTTTGTTCCCATTCCTTTGATAGGTAATGCCTTTAAATTTAGCCATTTCAGCTACTTGTTGTGGAGTAGGCTTAGGACCAAACATTTTCGTTGCCTTATCCACAACAACATCACCCATGCAATTCATGTTTTCCACTCCCCCATTAGGTTCATCAGAATCCATCCAATAATACATGCCAACATTAAACTCATGACCAAACATATTAACTTGTTCATTCGAAGATCCATAAGGTCTCGTCTCATCATAAAGGTGAAGGAAGACTTGGCAAATTGATTCATCATGGAATTGCTCACAAGGTCTACAATAATGAATAGCCTGGTGGTCAACCCAATTAGTGGATTCAAATGGGTTTGGTGGTCTTTGATCTTGGGGAGGGGACTTCTTAGGCCATTTGTCATTTGGCCTATGTGGGGGCCTACTAGCTTGACCCCTTTCCATGGCTATCAATCTGTTTTGTATGGCATTCATTTGATTTGCATGTTCCTTCAATTGATTAGCATGATTGATCTCCATTTGTTTGATCTTATTGGCATGATTAATTTCCATTTATTTAATCAATTGAGTAAGTTCCTTCATGCCATCATTAGAGGATTTTTTATTTTCAACATTCTTTTTCTTCTCCTCATAAGTTTGAGAAGAAGATCCTCTAGTAAAACCAGGAATATTGGACTTCCTAGCATCTTGCATATTCCTATCAATTTTTATAGCCGTTGCTTGTGCTGTTTTCAAATCTTGAGGGTCCTTATCCCTTAAGGCATACCTCATTTCTCCTTCAAAAACTTCCATATAATAAATCAAGATCGCAGCTTTTGAAGGCTTTATGTCTGCATGAAGCCCCTTCACTAAATTGTCAAACTTAGTGTTAAATTCTTCTACAGTCTCATTTTCTTTCTTATGGCTAGAAGTGAGGGTAGCTAATTGGAATCTGTTTTCTTTTTGGTCACCCCATCTTTTCCTAAATTCTTCCAATATTTCCTTAAGGGTGCTAAATTTATCTGGATCAAGCTCAGTAAACCATTCAGCAACATCTCCCTCTAGTGAATACACAAATAAAGTCATTTGCACATCCTCTTCATCATGACCCTTACAATACTTCATGACACACTGATGAAAGTTGAGGATGTGAGAGTGAACACTAACAACATTATTCCCCTGAAAACTCGGTAATTTATCAATGGCCTTTTCAGGAATGTCCTCAGGAGCACCTTGGATTGCTGCATGTTAAAATAATGTAACTACAAAGTGTATTCCTATTATTATTTGATATATTATTCATTGGATCAATCCCCATTGTGGATTGATCATGTCAGTTATTGTAAAAGGACCAAATCCCCTTTTGCAGATTGGTCATAATGTAATTGTAAAAGGCAAAAGAAGAAGTTGGCCCCAGAATATATCAAGAGGCTCCGAAATATAATAAAGGTGGTTATAACCACCCAGTTGGAGAAGTCGGCCCTGCCAGTGAAGAGACACTTCACACGTGTCGGTCTTGTATAAATAAGGAGGCTAGCGCCTCACTTAGACACACAACTCACTTGCTCATTGAGAGACAAGTTTCGGAACTGCAGTTAGAGAAGAAGGAGAGAGAGTGGCGCATCTTTGGGAGAGGATCTTCTGTATGAGTTTGAGTTATCTCTTGGCATTGTATTGGCTATCTATAATAAGGAAGTTTTGCGGGGTTTTCTTCCCCTAGAGGGTTTCCCAGGATAAATGTTGTGTCTCTTGTGATTGTGTATTTCTTAGTGATCTTGTATTATGCTATTGTTATCTATTGAAATGCAAAGAACTATAATAATGTCTTAAACATTAACATGGTATCAGAGCCAAGCTGAAGGAAGCATCTTTCACAAGAGTGAACAACGTCACTGTTGCCGTACATGCAAATTAGGGATTTTTTATGGTGAAGCTTTTCATCCCTAAAACCACCTAGAAAAGTGCACCTTCCCCCAAGGATTACTTTGGCACTCTCAGTGCACCTTTTCAGTGGTTGGATCTGCCAGAAAGTGAAACCCTAGTTTCACAAAGTACCAGAAGTACCAGAAAACCAGTGTACCAGAAGTACCAGAGTACCAGAGGTACTAGAAAACCAGAAGCACCAGTCCAGAAATCCGCAGATCAAGTTTGGAGGAGAAAAAGTTGGATTTTCTCATATCCAAACACACCAGGCTACTCGCCTCAGCCAAGCGCACCTTCTAGTAAGTTCAGATTTTGATTCTGAGCACTTTAATTTTTCGATCATTTTCCTAGCTCCAGGTAAAAGATGTCTGCAAGCGTTAAACGTGTTGACAAGCTAGAAGGAGTGGAAAACTTTCGTGCCTAGAAGTATAGGATAGGCCTCATTCTTGAAGAGAATGACTTAGCAAGATTCGTCAAAGAAAAAATGTCGAAACCCGCCGATGCTGCAGAAAAGGCAAAGCATCAAAAGGACACAATCAGGGCCAAAAGAATCATTGCAGATTCAATCAAAGACCACCTGATTCCTTATGTGTTATCTAAGAAGACTCCGAAAGAAATGTTTGATGCCTTGACCAGACTGTATGAAGGAAAGAACATAAACCAGAAGATGAATCTAAGAACTCAACTGAAGAATACAAGGATGCAGAAAGGAGAAACTATTCAAGAATATTTCTACAGAATATCTCAATTCAAAGAACAACTAGAAGCAATCGGAGATACTATAGACGAAGACGAACTTGTGATGATAGCCCTAAATGGTCTCACAAGACCTTGGGATGCATTCATCCAAACGATTTGTGCCAGAACAGAGAAACTATTGTTTGATGGTCTATGGGAAGAGTGCATCCAAGAAGAAACAAGAGTAGCGAATCGTGAAGCGTTACTAGCAA
>ML823300.1:0-11013 GCA_009831015.1 Picea engelmannii | reverse complement strand
GCCAGTCAGTGTTCCAAGATGATATTGATGATGCTATCCTCTCACCCACTTGATGTTGTTGATGATGTTGTCCTCTCTCTCTCGCCTGATGCTGTTGAAGAATACCCTTCTTGTTAAGGGGGAGTGTTAAAATAATGTAACTGTAAAGTGTATTCCTATTATTATTTGATATATTATTCATTGGATCAATCCCCATTGTGGATTGATCATGTCGGTTATTGTAAAAGGACCAAATCCCCTTTTGCGGATTAGACATAATGTAATTGTAAAAGGCAAAAGAAGAAGTCGGCCCCATAATATATCAAGAGGCCCCGAAATATAATAAAGGTGGTTATAACCACCTAGTTGGAGAAGTCGGCCCTGCCAGTGAAGAGACCCTTCACACATGCCAGTCTTGTATAAATAAGGAGGCTAGCGCCTCACTTAGACACACAACTCACTTGCTCATTGAGAGACAAGTTTCGGAATTGCAGTTAGAGAAGAAGGAGAGAGAGTGGCACATCTTTGGGAGAGGATCTTCTGTATTAGTTTGAGCTATCTCTTGGCATTGTATTGGCTATCTATAATAAGGAAGTTTTGCTGGGTTTTCTTCCCCTAGAGGGTTTCCCAGGATAAATGTTGTGTCTCTTGTGATTGTGTATTTCTCAGTGATCTTGTATTATGCTATTGTTATCTATTGAAATGCAAAGAACTATAATAATGGCTTAAACATTAACACTGCAAAGTTCAAAGGTCTCAAAAAGATACTCATGGTTACGTTAGGAGTATTAGTGGGATTATTAACAGTTTGTTGATTATTAGTTTGGAACAAGTATTGGATATTAGTGAGTGCTTCTTCTCCAAGACTTTCAAGTAGCCTTCTAGGGGCAAAGCGATTTAGTCTCCTCCTATAAACCTTTTCAGGTTTAGGAAAAGAATAAATCACTCCTTGTGAAGTGCTCCTAGTAGTATACCTGACATATTTTTTCAATGGAGTCGCCACTTGGAAAAGAACCACACAAAATCAACCAATGCAAGTTCAATGAATTTTAGGGACTAGAGTTTTTTATTGTTTAGTTCTTAAAAAATTAAGTTAAGTCGTTTTGACCAAGGATAAATGACTTATCCCCGGCAACGGTGCCAAAGATGTTGTCGTCCTTATACACACTTGCAAACGTGAACTAAGTCATGCTCACTTGGTGTGTCCGTGGAGGCACAATGCCTAGGTTCAAAGCCCACGTTGTCACTTTGGCTTGAACCTCTCCCCCCTTGGCTTCCCTAGGAGTAAGCCTAGACGGAAGAGGTTCAAGCCAAAGTGATAGCGTGGGCTTTGAACCTAGGCATTGTGCCTCCAAGGACACACTAAGTGAGCAGGACTTAGCTCACGTTTGCAAGTGTGTATAAGGACGGAAACAGTACCTAAGAAGGGGAAAAGGTTGCTAGAGCCCAAAAGTGTTTTCACTTTAGCCATCCTTCTCCTCAAGGTTTAAACCCTAAGGCCCTAATGTGTTAGCACCTTAGAGTTTAAGCCCTTCCTTTTAGTATTTGCTAGCTTCATCTCCAAACATATTGCATTGTTGTTGTAAAGACTCCATAGCCCTCAAAGGCACTAATCTCTAAGTTCGCTTATGCTGAAAGTGATCAACAAGCTCTCAATTTTCATTCTTTCAAGCTTCCTACTAACTCTACTAACCCTAACTTAAGCTAATTGACTAATAAGTTTGTTGTTGTTGCAAAAGTTTACTACAACCATACTAATATACTCTAATTTGCTGCATGCATTGCTCTAATAGTGGCCTAACCTACCCAGAAATTGCATCTAACAATTGAATAATGTTTAATTGAATAAATTCTAAATTTTCATGGTCAATTGTTGCAATTCTGAAGTGTAATTTTTGCTGCTGTTATAATTTATCAATTGTTGTTGTATTACTGTTAATTGCTGCAATTTCATAACAGCCATAGTGATATTTACTGTCTAGTGTCTTAAAGAGGTATTATTTGCATGCTTGTACTTGGAAATCATTATACATATGCTATAAGTGTTCTTGTTTCAGGTAGGTACTCAAACCATCTTATTACCTCTTATTCCTCCTTGACCTAGACCTTGACTTAGGTGATCATGAGAGGGGGCAGTAGGCTTGGCTAACAAACTTGCTACTTTGATCCCTTGAGGTCATCGGGGAAGCCTCCCCAGTGGTGGACCTCCTCCATCACTAAAATGAGGGGATTTCTTACTAAGGTGGAAGTGGTAGGATTTCCTGTAGTTACGCAAGATTTGGGGATCTTGTGTTGGGCTTTGCACAACTACAAATACTGTGATAACAGGCCCCACTTAAATTTAACAAATGTTATGTTATGTGGACAAATGTGTAGCGCTAGCTCTTTTTATATCATCATCATTCCTCACCAATTGTGGGGTAACAACAACACTTCTACTTATTCGCTATTTCAGCCTTCTTGGTCTTTCTCTTTCATGCGCTATGGTTGGACATGGTCTCTTGTGGATGGTTTGCTGATTTTGGAGGGATATTTCTGCAATTAGGGTTTTGTGCTCTTGTCTTCTTGGATAAACTAAGTAATTTTCTGCAATTTTATGGTGTATTGTTGATGTAAATGGTGAAATTGCTATTTTGTTGCAAGGATTCATGTTTATTGAAACCCTAAGAGAGGAATATAAGTTCTTCTTCCTGTCACAAAGTTTTACTTGTCCAAAATTTGTGAATTGTCCTTTCTAGGGTTAGAACCCTAAAGCCCTAAAGTGCTAGCACTTTAGGATTTTAGCACTAGACAATTTATCTTTGTTCTAAGTGAAGCTACAAGAAGGGAGAAATGATATCTAGGGCCCAAAAGTGCTTGCATCCTAGACGTCCTTCTCCTCAAAGTCTAAAACCTAAGGCCCAAATGTGCTTGCACCTTAGGGTTTAGACTCTATCTCTTGGTTTCAACTAGATCAACCTTCAAGCTTGGATGCATTTGAGACTCCATAATCCTAGAATGGTAAAGGCACTAATCTAGAAGTAACTCTTGTGGTGAAAGTAATTGATAAAACCCTTTTTCCAAATCTTTCAAGTGTTCTACTAACTTTACTAACTCTAACCCTAGCAAACTTGCAATATTTCTCGCTGTTGTTACAAGAGTTTGCTACAGCCATCTAAAACTACATTTATTTGTTGCATACACTCATCTAACGGTGGCTCAACTTGTTCAAAAGTTATCTCTAGCAATTGGATAACTTTATGCTTGATGAATGCTTACTTTTCATGCTAAATTGCTACATTTCTAAGCGCTAATTGTTGCTTCGGTTGCAAATTATTCATTGATGTCATAAGACTGGTTTACTGCTGTGATTTGCAACAGCCAAGTGCATTCTAACTTGTCTAGTGTTTAGACTCTAGAGAGGTCATTGTTGCATGCTTTAGCTTGGTAATCATATATATATACACACGCTACAAATTGTTTCTTTTTCCGGGCAGGTACAACAATCACCTTACAATCTCTTTATCCTTCCTAGACCTAGACCAACTAACATGTGATCAAGATAGGGGGCGATAGGCTTGGCTACTAAACTTGCTATTCGATCCCTTGAGGTCACCAGGGAAGCCTCCCTTGTGGTGGACCTCCTCCATCACTAAAACGAGGGTAGATTCTACTTAGGTGACAGTGGTAGTCTCTTCCATAGTTATGCAAGATTTGGGGCTCTTGTGGAGGGCTTTGCACAAGTACAAATTTTGCGATAACATCTTGGTGACGTTGTTGGGGAGGATTGAGTCATTCTCCTCACGACATATCTTTGGTAAACTTATCCCAAAGCCCTTATCTCTCAAGTTTCCCTGACAACTCCACTGAGGGTAGATCCCTCACTTCCCTTTGATGATCCTAGAAAGATCATTTGGTGACTCCACTAATACATTTTGAGTTGTTTGTTTCCCACGTAATGGAGTTATGGCTTTTCATGAATGGTTTCCTTGTATTGATTTTGAAAGCATCCTTGGATACCCAAACAAGTTTAAGGAAGGATGGTCACAAAAATTTTCAGAATTCAAAGGATTGGTTGTTACCCATGTTGTAAAGTTCTTAAAATACATACAGGGGGTGGGGGAACATGAAGATGTACAGATAAAACAATCTTTAGTCTCCCTATCATTTGATGTACATGATTGGATAAAAGATTGTTGCAAACCAAAAGCCATACCTTTTCTCATAGATCTCATTAGCAAATTTCTTGAGTATGGGAACCCACAATCTCATACATATGAGGACACTCTTCAAGAACTCACAACAACCTTTAAAGGGGAGGGTTTCTTCCCAAATCTTCTTATAAGAGACCTGAGGGAAGCACACCGTGCACGAGAAGAAGACTATATTGGGAGTATTCATCCTCATGATGAAGACAATACATTGATAGTTGCTCCGCTTGTTGAGGAAAGTGTCAGAGAAGATAAGAAGATATGCAAGCAACTGGTTGATCGCTGTAAAGATGTACGCTTGCTAATTGAGCTTTGTGCCCTAAGACGAGAAGAGCATGACCTCAGATTGGAGAAATATGAGCGATGTCTCTAAGTTTCAACAGAGGAAGAGCTCACTAAGGCATATTTCCGAGTGAAGATACCGTGTGCTAGCATATGAGAGAAATATGACCAACCTTGGGTTTTGTCCAAGATATTGGAGTATAACATAGATGAAGAAGAATGGGATGATTCAAAAGAAAATGCAAGCCTTGACGAAGTTCTCCCACCAAATGATCAAGTGAATGATGAAGAGTTTATTAGCAAAGAACCTCCATATCTTGAGCATGCCTTGGATAAAGAAGATTGCACATCTCCAAGGAAAGAACCTAAGGAAGAAGTTTATAAAGAGAGTTGCCAACCCCTTGAGGAGGAGCAAGAATCACCTCATCATTCTGTTGAAGACAATGAAGATTTGATTGAAGAACAAGAACCAGAAAAGGTGAATCATGAGGAAGATCACCAAATACACGAAGTAGAACATGAGTTGTCTTGTGAGCATGCTAAAGAAGAACATTCTGATGAAACACACCATGTTGAAGACTTAATCCACGAAGAGGCTCCTCATGAAGATGAAGCACTGGTATTTGCTCCTCTATTTGATGAAGTCATCTGAGCTTCCATTCCTCCTACACATGAAGGAAAGAACGTGGTGAGTTATACTCCTTTCCAAGTTTTTGATATTGCTTCATTTCATGATTCAGAAAGTGATGAAGTACTAGAGTATCCCTTGGATGCATTAGACCCTTCATGTTATAATAAAAGTGATGATGTGATTGAGAATATTGATGATTTTATACATGTTGGGAGTCGTAAATGGGATATGACTTGTTATGGATTTAATGGAGATCCCATTTATGACATTGAAGGTCGTTTTCAATTGTTGTCGTTAGAACAACCATATGTGATTGCTACTGATTCAGATGTTTAACAACATGAAGACGACAAAATTACAGATTTATTTCAACCACCCAGGGATGACTTATTGCACCATTCTCATGACAATTTCTGGTCATATCCTGGAGGATTTGTGTTAGAATTTAAGGGTAAAACAGTAGGGTAGCTAGAAACAAAAATATTTATATAGATTTCAAATCATTGGCTACTACAATTTATTAACTGCAAGACATTTTAAAATCTGATGCATAACCTAACAACATTAATACATAACACATATCTAAGTATTACCTTAGTTGTAACAAAGAACAAGGTACCTGATTTGTCGATGCACGCTCCCTCCTCAGGGAGCGTTCACTCCCTGGACGCTCCCTGAGCGCTCCCTCAAAAACCAGGGAGCGCATTTTTCAGTGAGGGAGCGCGCTCCCTAAAAACACTCCCCTTCGAAGCGCANGGCACTCCCCCACAGCCTTGCCCAGAACACATCGAGGGGCCCTAGATCATAACTACGATCTTAACCACCAAGGTACACAACCAAGGATCAATCCAAGCGCTAAGCAAGGATTCCCTAGAACACATCCAGGGGCCCTAGAACACATCTAGGGACTTATATCATCAAACTGCTTGGTCCCTAACCAAGAACCCAAGAAATAAATTGGGGGCCCAACTAGGGTCTTTTGCCATGGCTCCAACTGCTTGGTCCCAGACCAAGAACCCCAGGAGTGTACTGGGGGCCCTAGATTACAACTAGGGTCTTTGCCATCCTCCCGGAGAATGGCTCTTGCAGCTCCATTAATTTTAACAGTTCGATACATACTCTTTTGAGCACTTGGACTTATTCTACAAAGAATATTTTCAACCACCGATGTGCTCTAACTTTGAGGAAGCCATGATTTGCCCAGAGCAAGATTTTTGTGACAAGCGTTTCCAGCCTCCTTTTTCACCTCGCCATTCCGCTCTGGATACGGTTGGTAGTTTTTGTTATAATAGTCATTTCCTTGTGGGGTAGAGTTATTTTCAACCTATGGTTTGTTGCAAGGCTTTCCAGTTTCACAGACAAGGCCAACAAGCCTTGGGTTCGGAGCAATTTTTTTTCTCTAGGCCTAGTTTCATCCCTTACCTTGCGCTCTCTTTTCCCATAGACAACCTTAGAGTTTTCCTTACGTTCCTTCTCATTCCTTCTTGATCTTTGGGTGATGGTTTTGTAGGTGAGGGTGAGTATCTGCCTTTGTTTGATTCTTTTGACCTTGTCCTGGGCTGGATAGGGCAAGTTTGTGGTGATACCTCCTTGCATGACTTTGTCCCTCCCTCCCGCCTCCATGAATTGGATTTTATGACTAATTATGGTATGATGCATGCCCCAACTCATGACCTTTTTGTGCTTTACTTGTCCTTATTTTGGTTTATGATGAAGCACAGGGGTAAACATTTCAATACAATGCTGGGATGGTTTCACTAGTCATATGATTATACCTAGCATTTCAACTAACATAGATTAGTGTAGGTTAGGTAGGGCATTTGCATCTTGCATTTCATTTGTATATATCTTGCATCATGCATTCATGCTAGTATAGTCTTGCATCTTCTTGTATATATTGCATTTCACTTGAAAATAGTGCATACATGTTAATAACTTGTATTTGATCATTGTATATTATTGCTTTATTATTTATAGTTTAGTAAAAATTTTCTTTTCAGGATGGTTTTGGATTTATCACTAACTCCGATGGATCAAATCCACTGGCCGATACTTCTAAAGGGTGCTATTGTTTGAAGAAGGTGTAGGATTGCAGGTCTTGGACAACCAGACATGTTGAGGTTCTCATGCGCTCTATAGTGAGCACATGTCCCCATGTTGGAGCCAAATGTTACCCCCCATGCCTAGGGGTAACTAGAGGAGATCATGTCTCATGGCCCGCAATGGAGAACATTATCTCGACCATGATGATGATCAACATGTCCATAGATGGTAGCCCAACAACCCCCCTCATTCACCTTTACAGCTACAGGTCAACCAAGGCTCATCACATCCGAGCAACCCAGAGTATGGGAGATGGTAAGCCAACATCACCATGAGGTATGTTAGTCCTTCTTTCATGCAAAGTGTTGTGCTTAATTTGTGAGGCATGTGAATAAGGTTCTTTGGTTGAAGTTGGATAATGGATCACTAGCTTGGGAAATTGTGTTAGTTGCCTTGTTTCACCTTGGTGGTCAGCCTCTATGCCCTAGTCCCATGTTGTCACCACCTAGGAAAAAGGGGTACTACTGGGGGGCCCTTAGAAATGTATTGTTTCATTCCCCACCATACTTAACACTTTCCATTCTTGAGCCTCTCATAGTGTACTAAACTTCGGTAATGGGTCTTGGTCCATTCTCTCATGAGAAGAAGGGGTTGAAGGCCCAGAGATTGATGTATTTTCTCTATTTATCTATGTTATGCTATAAATGATAAGGCCACCATAAAAGCCTCAGGCCAGCTCGAGATCTACCCCCTCTAATGGTAATCGCCCCTGTCCGGATTCAAATGAATGCACCAAACTATAAAGGACAATAGCCCAGTAAAAAATGAAGGAATGAAGCTTGAAACCTTATAAAGGGGACTTGCAAATGATAACTGGGTATCAAAAGGAAAAATAAGGGGTTCAGAATGAAAAAAGTACCGAGGAAAGGGTATCTCGAGTCAGCAAGCGCTCCCTCTACAAAGGCACTCATAGAAATGGACTCAATGACACCATAAGCCACGAAGCAAGCCCTAAAACCATATCACTATCACACTTACTCTTGAAGGGATTTTGTATTTCTTGCTTCCCTCGGAATCTATCCCTCTACCTGGGTTCTTTTATTTCCTGTCTAGGTTGGCACACCTAATAGGGTTGGATGAAGGCCCTCCCATACTTAAACTTGCCCACTCACATGAGGTCCTCGGCTAGTGTGATGCTTCAAGGGGATACTGAGGTTAATTGTTTACATGGACTATATCTTAAGTTACAACTTACTTTGCATGCTTTAAGAACTAATGTTTCTTATGAACCTTGGCTAGCCTTGTCTTTTTGTTTTGTCTTGGATGACCCTGACATGATTCTTTGAGGGACGTCCTAGGCTTGTACTCGGGACATTGTGCCTTTATTGCAGGACCTTGGCACGTGTGATGGAGAGCAATGGGTTATCCAGTGATTCTCCACCCTCAGACATCAGCTCTCACATCCTTGGAACCTTGGACGACTGATAGATGGGCTTGTTATGAGCAAATTCAGTCATGATGGCACACAGATGGGTTGGAAGCCCATAGGTTGGGCAGAGTACCCGAAAGGTTATTTTTCACCAAGATTAGAGACGTTGCAGCAACAGACACTCAAAGACGTTGGAGAGACGAGATGCAACTTCCACAGGCCTAGATGCAACACTTGCATCCTAGACGTTGGCCCTATTTGGTGATGACGTCATCTTCTAGGGCTTGACGCAACTAGGGTTTGATGGATACCTGGGGTACTGATGATGGATAGCATGGTTTTGGGTGAAGAGAGACATCACTTGCTCCCACCTCACATTGGATTGGTGCCACATGGCCTTTGGAGGTCTCCTCCTTGAATTGGTGCCACATGATTTTTTCCGATTTTTTGCCGATTTTTTCTCGATTTTTTCAACGATTTTTTGGGAAAATATCGTTTTGATGAAAAAATCGCAATTTCTTGCGATTTTGGCGATTTTTTGCCAATTTTTGTAACAGAGGTTAGAACCATGTTGACCACCTATTTCAAATAGGGGTCAACTCCATGTTCCATGAAGATATGCACCTATTGGTACAACCATTTTGAAGATTTTTTCTCAGCAGGGCAAATTTTGCCCACGGCAGGCTTTTCAATGTAACCGGAATTTCCGCTCCCCTGCGTGGCATAATATTGTAATATGCTAGCATGAGTCAATTTTTGTCTAGTTGCCTAGGACTTTATCATTAGGGAAGTCCTTTCATCGAGTGTTTTTTTTCCTCAGGTAATTAACCTTGCTTAACTGCAATTTTAATTATCCTTGAGTTTTTCACTCACATATAATTCTCCAAAGTGGTGAAAGGCGTTCTAATGATTGAGCCCAAGCGGTAGCTAAGGTCTAGGAATGTTGTAAATGACCATGCTAGACATTTCCTAGAGTTTTGCGGAATTCCGTTAAGTTTTGATAGGATTTTTTAAATAATTAAAATTCCCGCAAATTGGGGATTTTTAATTATTTTTTATGTAAAATGTTAAAAAGTGGTCCTTGGGGATTTTGTATGGGGGTATGAATACTCAAATCAAATGATACATGAACCCCTACACCCTTCGACCAAGTCTCATCTCATTTGGACAAATTTTGCTAGGCTATTGTCCATGAGGAGTCCAAGTCGGTCAAAAATCAGCATGTAATTGGCTTAATTAAAATTAGTGTTACAAAAATCGTATCGGCGAAAAAATTGTCGGGGTCCAGAAAACATCGTTTCGTATTTATTGCCAAAACATCGGCAAAACATCGGCAATATATCGGCAAACTTAAAAAAATACAAAAATATTCATTTTTTTATTTATTTTTGAAACATTTAAAGCAACAATAGCATCAAATAGACAGACTGCCACATGAATATGGAAAGAAAACTGATATATAAGATATATAAGATGTCTAGTGATACATCACACATAAAAAATGAATCATGTCCTGAATCCTGATTCCTGAGTTATCAAAAAATATAATAAATGTATCTCATGATCGTCATCATGACTCATGAGTCATCTACAATGAAATCAAGTAAATAAGCTATCAATTCCCTCTACCCCTTTTACGAGCAAAGGTAATCGTTGTAGAAAGTGTTTTTCCTCTAGCACTAGGAGTAGGTTCCCTTGAGGCATGTGCGCCTCGTACTGGAGTCAAACATCCTCTAGAAGAACTAGAAGACCCTCGAGACAGATGTCCCCTAGAAGAAGGTAAAGGAGGTAGACTGCTAGTGTTACCACTGGGCCCATCTCCCTCTGACTGTGATTGTGGCTCTGTTGGTGGCACACTTGCAGACTCAGTGTGAAACTGAATATCCTCTGGAACATCCTGATCCAAGTACTCAGAGATACCATGATCATCACCACTATCCTCTAGCCAATCAAGGGAGGTCTCAATAACAAGTTCCTCAACCTCCACCCTCCATGCAGTAGTGGTGCCAATCCCATCCAATGAAATGGCCTTCGCATAAATTTTTCTCTCAAGCTGCTTCACCCACAACCTGAGATTGTAGTAGATGTAGACCAAATCATTAAGGTGTGGGGTATCCAACCTGTAAGAGGATCATAAATTAATTTATTAGAATGTAAAGGAGCATAAAATTTAAATGACAAGTTAATAATTTATAATTTTGTAATGAATTTGAAATTCTCTAACCTGTTGGGCTTTTTGGTGTGTATTTTTTCAAATACACTCCAGTTGCGCTCACAACCAGAAGAGCTACATGTCTGGCTAAGCACCTGAATTGTCATCTTCTGTAGAATAGGTACCTTTGCGCCATAGTTTTCCCACCAAGTATCTACAACGAATTAGAGAAAGTTGAAACATAAGAGAAGACAAATTGAAATTTGAAAAATGAATTTTGAAACTTAAAAGTTAAAAGTTAAAACAA